>PVJX010007358.1:0-71530 GCA_004027295.1 Dolichotis patagonum | reverse complement strand
CTTTCTCTGCTTATGTGGCAAATTACCTGTTACACCCTCAGTTCCTGGAGGGGCAGTGGCTCCCCCACAGGCTCCTGGCTTCCTCACAGGGTCCTAACTCCCCTCTGTGGGCTCCTGGCTCCCTAAGTTGTAAGGCGAATGCTGGGTGTGGCCACCCCGGAGCCTGTGGAATCTCAGGCAGGCCAGGCCTCCGTGCCTTTTCCCAGGCAGGTCTCCAGGAGGTTCCCTGCAAGTGAAGGGCCTACAGGTCCCAAAGAGTCAGGCCAGAATGTTGGTTTCTGAAAAGTTCCCGGTCCCTAACAGACCTTGCCAAGATGCCAGTCTCCACAATATTCCCAATCCAAACAGCCCGGGCCACTCTGCGAGTCCGAGAGTTTCGGGTCCCAAAGAGACAGCCTGAGATGCTGCTTTCTGGGAGACTTCCTGGGGGTGAAGGGCGGGGCTATGGGCCCAAACAGACCTGGCCCAGATGCCGATCTCCAGGCAGTTCCTTGCGGATGAAGGGCGGGCCTACCAGCCCCAAAGAGTCGCGCCGAGATGCAGGTCTGCGCAGACTTTCGATCCAAACAGCCCAGGCCACTCTACGGGTCCGAGACTTTCGGGTCCCAAAGAGACAGGCCGAGATGCTGCTTTCTGGGAGACTTCCAGTCCCAAAGAGTCGTGCCGAGATGCAGGTCTGCGCAGATTTTCGATCCAAACAGCCCAGGCCACTCTACGGGTCTGAGAGTTTCGGGTCCCAAAGAGACAGCCTGAGATGCTGCTTTCTGGGAGACTTCCTGGCGGTGAAGGCCAAAACAATACTTATAACTCAATGAAAGTACAGAGACAATATACTATAATCTGTGGGATGTGATGAAAGTCTTAAGAGGGAAATATATAGCAATAAATTGTCATATAACGAAAAAAGAATGAGCACAAATAAAAAAATCTAATGCTACATCGCAAGGTTCTAGAAACCAAAGAGCAAGTTAAACCCAAAGTTCATAGAAGAGAGGAAATTGTAAAGATTAGAGCAGAAATTAGACTCGTGCCAGAATAAAACTTCATGGAGAGGTCCAGACAGAGGGAGATGGATCCTCTCCACTCAGGAAGAAACTAAAGGCAAAAGAGCTGCTCAAACATGCATTCTCGGGGCTACAATTGCAGAAGGTGAGATTTGGGGCCACAGCACACTCTAGCCGCCTGAATTTGTGCTGCTGCCAGGACTGGCAAGAACAGTCTGATCTAGTGACTCAGAGCCGTGACACGCCAAGCCACCGCCCACCAGAGCCACCACCTGCCAGAGCCGCAACTGGCCAGAGCAGCCCAAACTTGCGACTGGTACCTTGTGTGACCCCCTGGAGCACACAAAATCACACTGCTATAACTGGCCAGTGGCACTGAAGACTGAGGTAGGCGAGCCCAAGGGGGCGCTACAGGGGGCGCTTGTCCCTGAAATCCTGGCTTGGGTCCTGATTGCTGCAATTTCTGTGAAGCTGTGGCTGTCTTGGACTGCTGTGTGTGCTGGCTGCACCCTGAGCTCCAAGACAGCAGCCCATACCTTTGGGCTAAGATTAGGGCCCAGGGACCCCACAGCATGGCTGAGGGACCCTTTTCCAGGAGGCTGTCCAATGCCCTACTCTATGGGGCCTATTTCTTTATAGCAGGCAGATCAATACCGCAAGGGACCCCACAGTGAGTGCTGGGAATAAACCCCCCACACACAGGAGGAGGGCGACCAACTGGAAGACATGCTGGAACTGGGCAGGAGGAGCCTGATTTAGGAACCACAGTGACTTCAGTTGGTCGCTCCCTTCCCAGAGCAGATTGGTGGGATCTGCTCAGCCTGGGTCACGCCCCTGGCCAGGACCAATAAGCTGTCCCAAACCAATCCACAACATAGCACACACTAACCTAGTGAAGGCCCACAAAGGTTGACTGGCCCGGAGGGGAGGAGCCAGCATACACAGCCCCTGCCTACACCTCAATGACCAAAAGCAAATGGGAGAGGGCAGAAATCCCTCACCAGCATTCTTCAGAAGAACCATAACCAACAAAGAAAGGGGCTGCGACCTTCACTATACACCCATATGGAAGAATCCAAAAACATGACAAGAGAAAGAAGCA
The DNA here is from genome assembly GCA_004027295.1 of Dolichotis patagonum. Classification (NCBI taxonomy): domain Eukaryota; kingdom Metazoa; phylum Chordata; class Mammalia; order Rodentia; family Caviidae; genus Dolichotis; species Dolichotis patagonum. The sequence continues at coordinate 69,424 of PVJX010007358.1, read as the reverse complement.
AAAAAATGTCCCCAGCCCAAAAAAACCCTGAGAACTTTGATCCAGGAAATAAAAAAGAGACCTGAGGGTAGCAAACATGCAACATCAGACACAGCTTCAATGGACATTAAGAGATATCTTCGGGACCTTGTAGAAGAGCTCAAAACTGAAATATTAAATCAGGTAAAGCAAGACATAAGTAGATTAATAAAAGAAATGCTAAGCACCTCTCAAGAAGACACAGACAGAAGGGAGGAACACAAAAAAAGGAGATATACCTTCGATAAATAATATAAAGAAAACCTAGAATACGTGAAGCAGATTCAAAGACATTACCAAGAAATGAAAAATTCCATTGAAAGCTGGCAAAACTGCTTAAAAGAAACTAAGGATAGACTATCAAAACCTGAAGTCAAGTTTGCAATGTGTGATCATGAAAAGAAAGATCTCTTAAAAATAACAAGAAAACAGGCAGTAATAATACAAAGGTTAAAAGACAACAAGAGAATCTATAATTTAAGAATAAGGAATGTGAGTGAAGAAGCAGGAATAAAAACAGGTGAATTACAAAGGCTATTCACAGAAATAATTAAGGAGAACTTCTCAAGCATGGGAAAAGAAAATGATATTCAGATATATGAGGCATACAGAACTCCAGCTACCTACAACCAAAACAGAGCTACACCCAGACATATAATAATCAAGATACCAGAAATTCAATATAAAAACAGAATAATAAAAGCCGTCAGAGAAACGAAACAGATCACCTATAAAGGAAAGCCCATCAAGATCACAGCAGACTTCTTGACACAGACCATCAAATCAAGAAGAGCTTGGAGTGAAATAATTCAAGCCCTGAAGGAGAACAACCTCCAGCCCAGATTGATGTATCCTGCAAAACTGTCACTAGAAGTTAATGGAGAAACAAGATGCTTCCATGACAAAGAGGATCTGGGGGAATTTGTGACCCCAATCTAACCCTACAGAGAATACTGAAGGACATTCTAAATAGAGAGGGAAAAAAAAGCAGGATTTCAGGAACAGTGGCAGAAAGGCCTCAGTGAACAAGGAGGGCAATAGAATGAAGGAGAAAACTAGACAAACTATGGCAAAAAAATAGCATAGCAGAAATGAGGCAGAAAATGTTGGCTATAATCTGTAACATAGATGGCCTTGATACACTAAAAAAAAAATACAGCCAGAGTAGGTCAGGAGGTAGGGTCCATCGAGATGCTCTGTATAGGAAATATAATCAACTTGAGAGAGGGTTTATGAACCTAAAATCAAATATGAGAAAACATTGCTCTATGTGACAAGGAGCCAGAGAGAAATAGGGGCAACTCGACCACCACCTGCAGATAGGATGGAAAGACAGGATATTTATATGCAGTAGAGAACTACTCAGCTATAACAAAGTAAAACCTTGACGCTTTTGTAGGTAAAAGAATACAACTCGAGATCAAGTCCAGGAGTGAGAAGGTTTGGAACACTTAGGTAAATAGCAGGTTGCCCCCCTAATCCAAAAACTGAAGGAGTCGGCGGGGCCCAAAATGCACAGTGCACCCTGTGGGAGTGAAAAGGGAGGAATAGTCTAAAAAAGTAAGGCAGAGGATATTGTTAATAATATATCAGGATTTAAAACCCACATTAGTCACATCGCTCTGTTTAGATGGATTATATTCTGTTCCAGTTTGTCTACTTGTACTAGATGTGAGGGCACGGACAGCTATCCTGAAAATAACAGGACACAGTTCAGTCATTGTCCTTAATTTCCTATTAACTTAATCTGAAGCCCTGTATAATTTACACTGCCTTATTATGACTGATCTTATTTGAATCTGGTTTGTTAGACCACTGTTTTATATTGACTGATTTTATCTGAATCTGTTAAGATTGATAGCATCAAGTTTGAGAGTATAGGCAACTACACTGTTTTACCATGACTGATCTTAATTGAATCTGGTTTGTTAGATTGCTGTTTTGTATTGACATATCTTATTCAAAGCTGTTATGATTGATAGTATGAAGTCTGAGAGTATAGGCAAATATACTATTTTACCATTTTACCATGACTGATCTTAATTGAATCTGGTTTGTTAGATTGCTATTTTGTATTGACAGATTTTATTCAAAGCTCTTATGATTGATAGTATCAAGTATACTGAGGGTATACTGAAGATGACAAGATTCACTAGGATACCCACTGAAGATGACAAGATTCACTAGGATACCCACTCTGATTTGATTATTACCTGCCTTTGAAGTTTTACATTGTCTATAATGTTTTGTTTTTACTAATATTATTATGTACTGTTACATTCAATTATACTGCTATATCCCAAAATGCCTGATGATATAGACAATTCTATTGAAGATAACAAGAGACAACACAATAACCATTGTAGATCACCTTGTATTGTGGTTTTATATGACTTTTTGGTTTCATGTTCTTACAGGAATTTGTTTTGTTTTGTCTTGCTATGTTTTGTTTTTCCCTCTAATACAGAAAGGATAGAAACACATGCAAAGACTCATGCATGTGTAGCTGTTTAGCGCCTCACTGTTTGAATGTCTACTTTGTATGATTTAATTTTGTAACTTGAGCAACTATTTGTAAGAGGCAATATGTAATTTATCAACTAGTGATTTCTTACTGTTTATTTTTTTTAAATTCTGTATAATTTCTAAAACAAAAAGCAGAAATTAATGCAATTGAAACTAAAAAAAATAAAAGAATTAATGAATCCAAAAGCTATTTTTTTCAGAGAATAAACAAAATTGATAAACCTCTGGCTAACTTTATCAAGAAAAAGAAATAAAAAACCCAAATATATGTAATAAGGCCTCAAAATAAAGAAATTAATCACAGATCCCATGGAAATTCAAAAGATCATGAATACCTACTTTGAAAATCTCTACTCACATAGGATGGAAAACACAGAGGAAATGGACAGATTTCTAGAAATATATGAACTACCAAAGCTCAATCAAGAGATATAGCAATTTTGAATAACCCAATATCTGCTATTGAAATTGAAAATGTGACTAAATTTGATCAACAAAGAAAAGCCCAGGTCCTATTGGATTCATGGCTGAATCCTATAAGAAACTGAGACGATTTGATGCCAATACTCATGAAACACTTCAATGAAATTGAAAGGGAAGCAATCCTCCCTAAATCATTCCTGGAGGTAAGTATTACTCTGATACCAAAATCAGAGAAAGACCCAACCAAAAAGGAAAACTATAGGCCAATCTCACTAATGAACATTGATGCAAAGATTCTCAATAAAATATTGGCAGGAGGGCTGGGGATTTAGCTCAGTGGCTTAAGCGCCTGCTTGGCAAGCACGAGGTCATGAGTTTGATCCCCAGTACCAAAAAAAAAAATTATTAGGGCCAGAGATTCAGCTCAGTGGCTTAAGCACCTGCCTGGCAAGTGTGAGGTCATGAGTTCGATCCCCAGTACCAAAAAAATTAAAAAATTAAAAAATTTTAAAAAAATTTAAAAAATACTGGCAAGTAGAATGCAGCAAATCATCAAGAAGATTATACATCACAACCAAGTTGGATTCATTCCAGGAATGCAGGGATGGTTTAACATATGCAAATTAACAAATGTAATACACCACATCAACAGAGCCAAAAAAACGCACATGGTCATCTCAATAGTTGCAAAAAAACCTTTAGATAAATTCCAACACTTTTTCATGATAAAAATCCTTCAGAAACTTGGAATACATGGTGTCTACCTCAATCTCCTAAAGGCCATCTATGACAAACGAAGAGCAAACATTATACTAAATGGACAAAAACTGAAAGCTTGCACTCTAAAATCAGGAACAACACAAGGATGTCCACTATCACCACTCCTATTCAACATAGTTCTGAAAATATTAACCAGAGCAATCAGACAGAGAGAAATAAAAGGAATAAAGATAGGAAAGCAAGAAGTTAAATTATCACTATTTTCAGATGACATGACACTCTGTATAGAAGACCCAAAAAACTCTATTAAAGACTACTAGAGGTAATAAACAATTTCAGCGGTGTAGCTGGATACAAAGTCAACACTCGAAAATCAACAGCATTCCTGTACACAAACAATAAGCTCACTGAGAAAAAAAATTATGGAAATATTTGCCTTTCACAATAGCATCTTAAAAAAATGAGATACTTAGGAATTAACTAACCAAGAATGTAAAAGACCTATATTCTGAAAATTACACTATGCTTTAAAAAAAGGAGATTGAAGAGAATATTAGAAAATGGAAGGATATTCCTTGTTCTTAGCTAGGAAGAACCTACATTGTGAAAATGGCCATACTCCCAAAACTGTTACACAGATTTAATGCAATCCCAATCAAAATACCATTAACATACCTCACAGGTCTAGACAAAAAACTCCTAAAATTCATTTGGAAACAGAAGAAACCTAGAATAGCAAAGGCATTTCTAGGCAACAAAGGCAGGACAGAAGGCATCTCAATTCCTGACTTCAAACTATACTACAAAGCTACTGTGATAAAATCAGCACGGTACTGGCAAAGAAATAGACCTGGGGACCAATGGAACAGATTGGAAGATGCAAGTATTAAGTACAAAGACACTCAGCCACCTGATATTTGACAAAGGGGCTAAGCATGTTCACTGAAAGAAGGATAGCCCCTTTAATAAATGGTGTTGGAAAAACTGGCTCTGCACATGCAGAAGACTGAAACTAGATCCATGCCTATCACCATGCACAAAAATAAAGTCTAAATGGATCAAAGACCTAAATATTAAAACAGAAACACTAAATCTACTGAAAAACAAGGTAGCTGAAGTCTTGGAGACACAAGGGTAGGCAGAGAATTCATGAACAAAACGCAAACCACATGAGAAATACTTCAAAGAATCAACAACTAGGACCTCATATTATTAAAAAGCTTTTGCACTTGAAAAGAAATCACCAACAGAGTGAAAAGAAAACCCACAAAATGGGAGAAATTTTTAACCAGTACTCCCTCAGACAAAGGACTTATATCCAGAATATATAAAGAATTGAAAAATATCAATCCCCCCAAATTCAAAGATCCTCTCCAAACATGGGCATCTGAGATGAACACACAGTTCTCAGGTGAACATATACAAATAAATACATAACGAAATGTTCACCATCACTGGTCATTTGAGAAATGCAAATTAAAACAGCATTGAGATTTCATCTCACTCCAGAAAGAATAGCTGCCATCAAGAAATCAACTGATAACAAATGTTGGCAAGGCTTCAGGGAAAAAGGAACACTGCTCCACTGTTGGTGGGAGTGTAGAGTGGTGCACACACTATGGAAATTATTATGGAGATTCCTCAGAAGTGTAGGATTGGACATTCCATTCAATCCAGCTATTCCCCTCCTGGGTTTTTTCCCAGAAAAATTGAGTTCATGTCATGGTGATATATGCTCACCCATGTTTATAGCAGCACAATTTATAATAGCTAAATCTTGGAAACAACCAAAATGCCCATCAACCACAGAGTGGATGAAAAGATGTGGTATTGTTATACAATGGAATATTACCCATCTATTAAAAAGGATGATCTTGAGGCCTTTATAGGTAAATAGAAACAACTGGAGACTAACCTCATGAGTGAAGTAAGTAAGAATCATATTTATAAATATCACATTGTCTCTCTGGTGTAAAAATAAAAACCGTAGGAGTAATAAGATCCGAAATGTGTAATAGGTATTGTAAAAAAGAAAGAGAAAGAACGTGTTCTAATGGATATAACTGCATGTATGTTTAAGTGTGTAAGATAGATAACCATATTACTAAGTTTTTGTTGGATCATTGAACAGAACAGTTTGCACTCTCCTTGTTTGTCCACTTTCTATGCTTTAATTTTGTGACTGAACAACTATTTCTGAGATGATAATATGTAAGTTATCAACTAGTGATTTCTTCGCATTAATTTTTTTGAAATTCTGTATTACTTGTATCCCTTTTTCTGTTTGCTTTTTTTCCCCTTTAAATAAAAAAAGAACATCAAAAAAATCTTGCCACTGAGAAAGAAAATACTTAGAATAGCTGTTTCTGGGTTGCCTGGTTATCTGAGTTACCTAGATCTACATTATTTCAGTGTATTCAAAGTTGCAATTTTTTGCGTTTCATTGGTATATATAAATCCCAACACAGGCATGCAGTTTCTAAAGTGATTCTCTAAGATTTAAATAGACAATCCCTTTGGCAATTCATTGCTCAGTAAAGGGACTGAACTATTATAATCTGTTGGGGTTTTCATATGTGACTTACCCAATTTCTTGAGTATGTTTAATAATGCTTAATATGGGCCAAATGCTTGCCACCCACCAGCAGGCTTCTAAAATGCCTTCTTTCTTTTCATCTGTTGCTCTTGAAACATAAATAAGTAAAAAAAAAAAACCAAACACTTTTCATTACATAAGTGTATCAGAATTAAGGCAATCAGTATGTTAGAAAAATTACACTGTTCCATTATCTATTTTCACATCAAAGTAACAGCTACTGGATAGCTCACTCCCAAACATTATCAGAGCAACTCTGACACAGGAATTTACGAACTGACTATAATGGTTTAAGGATTGATTTCTGATTTCCGCTCCCAGTAACCCCTACTTACAAGAGACTCACACAGAAATGTTTTTGTGTCATTCCAGGAAGATGGTTACATGATTAAGACGTTATGCTTCCTAGTTAAAATTTCTTTCTACATTCATATATATTAATATGTCCAGTTGTCTGTAAGTCTTAAGAACGACCTTGACTTGATTGGCTCCATCAAAATGTCAAAATGTTACCTGAAAGCTAAACAGGAATTAATGGACTTAAAGGTAATAAATATTAATATCCAGATCCCCACCAGCAGAAATTGAGACATTTTTAACAAATTCTACTGAAGGACAAATGACACACTTGGTTGCTTGCTTCATTTGTAGTAAGGTTCCAAGCATCTCAAATAGAATAAACCATTTTCTTATACAAAATATTTCCCATAAACCTACACACTACTGTGGTGGTTTTCTTGGAGTTAGGTCACCGAGGGAACCTCTCCCACCCAACTGCCTTGATAAGAAGTGGAAACCTCATCTGCCCTCAAACTGGGTTGAGTACAGTCATGCAATCAACCTCAGGAAATGTCAGGAAAAATGTTTGTCCTCAGCCAAAGATTTATATTTTGCACATAATAGTAATAATAGTATAATAATAGTATAGCAAATATGACCACAGAAACCCTTTTCATAAAAAGCACTATGATTTTAATACCTCTTTCAAAATATCTAATGAACACTATTTATATAGTGCAGCACACTTTGGAGACACATTAAATAAGGCAGCTCCAGGCTATACTGGTTTGTGTCTAGATGTCCCCTTGAAGCCTCATGCAGTCATGGTGGGGGAGCTAGCCTTTTTAGAAGTGACTGAATCTAGAGTTTGTGACTGATTCATGGTCTAGTGCTAGGATTAAGGGTGCTGAGATTAAGGCTCTAGGATTAAGGGTAGGTGATCTACTGATTGGATTGGTATTGCCCTAATAATTCTGGTAAACTGGATATAATATAAGGGACATAAAGCTCTCTCTCTCTCTCTCTCTCTCTCTCTCTCTCTCTCTGTACTGTCTTCTACAACCATGAACTGTTGCTTTTCTATTGTGTGCCACCCTGCCTTGGAGTCAGCTGATTATGGACTGAAACCTTTAAAAACTGTGAGCCAGATAAATGGGTGTCAGGTATTTTGTTTCAGCAATGAAAGAAAAGTAACTAAGAAAAAGGCATACATATAAAAGTATTTTGAGGTAAGAATGAGAACCCAAGAGACAAAGGGAAAATTGATGTTTACTGAAATAGATGGCCCTTGTTGTATCCTAGAAAAATATTTTAAAATATCATTTCTAGCATAGGTTTAAAACTTTTATATTCTTAATAAATGTTGAGAAAGTACCCAACCAACTTTAACATTCAATTTTCAATATCCTTTTAAGAAAATTAGAAAATATAATTTCTTCATAATTCTATCATTCACATTTTTTTCTTTTGCTTATCGAGGATTGAGCCCAGAGCCTTTGCACTGATTTACACCAGTAGGCCTTTTTATTTTTCTTTTGAAACAAGGTCTCACTAAATCACTAAGTTGCCCAACCCAGGCTTAAAATTATCAATCGTTTTTCTTCACCTTTTTGTCTTCATTTTTATTCTGCAAAAATTAGTTTAGTAACATTTTCTCCAAATGTTAGTTTTCAAATAAACAATGAAAATTAGTACTTGAAAAGAAGAGATTACATACAAAGAAAAAGTTGGAAAAGGTATTAAAGCAAGGAAAATAAAAAACAATTTTGGTAGCCATGATGGACATCTCCAAACTTGAACTACAAGGAATATATCTCTTTAAACCAGCTGCTTTGCTCTGACATCTGTCACTGTACTTACACTGAAACTGTTTTCTACGGGCTGCTACTAGGCAGTAACTGAACGGGACAGGAATATTAATGAAGGTCCATTCTGGAAGATTCATGACTTCTCTGACAGCCAGTTTTGGTTCAAGCACCCCCACTGGCCTTGACAAACTTCTTTATAACTGCACTGAGTCTGAGATTATTCCATTTAGTCTTTCCTTCTTTCTCTCTTTCACAATGATCAGCCCGCTTGGTGATCTTTTAGCTCTGCCAGCTTCCTCTGGCAACCTTCATGTTTTCCCTTTTAGGCATTCACCCTAATAACTCTCTTGCATGTCTAATCCCATCTTGGCAACTGTTTGGAGAACTTCATTGAGCATGAACAGTACCAACAGAGGTTTGAGAAAACAGGTAGTAAGATGAGGATTTTGGACTGGCTTACTCACTACCCAGCGGGTAAAGAAGACCACATACTGGTTGGTAGAACATAGATACTACTGGCACAAAAATATGGCTCAGTTGTTAAAGATTTCTCCAGAATTAACCTCAATAATATTTTGTCCAGAGAAATGCTATTGCAAGTGTGATGATCCAGGCATTTGTGAAACATAAATGTGATAATACCTACAAAACAGAAGAGGTGGCTGGTTATTAATGAAGTACTTTGGTAGCAGGAAGAGGGGTGATGAGAGAGTGGGGGTCTCTACTAAGTAGTTAATGGGTAAGTCTGAGGGCAAGTTAGTGGTGGTCCACAAAAGAGACCCTTATCACATGCAGTGAAGAGCAAACACAATTAAAGACCTAACTGTTAAAGTTGCAGAGTCACAGACACTTGAATGTTGTGCCAAACAAGAGCAGATTTGTAATGCTTAAGGCCCTAATGGGGGGAAACCTAGTACACTGAACTAGGTAATGGGACCTTCTAAATTGAAGCCCCAGAAGACATTGATTCTGCAGCAACCACAGTTTGAACACGCTAGTACTGCAGAGGTGGTCCATCTTGCATTAGCAGTGTAAGTGCTTGCTTGCCCTCCCCTAAGACTACAAGTGCTTCTGCTGTGCCTACAAAGTGCTGCAGAGGCTCTTCTTTTGCAAGAAAACTTAAGAGTTTTCCCTCTTCTCCTGACTATCAGATCAAAAACTAGGTTGAATCTCAGCATGACATAGAAGAGAATGTGCTGGGCCTGATAAGTAAGGAAAGTGATATACACTAAAATAATTATAAAATATCTTAGCCAACTGTTTTTTTCCAGGAGACTGAAATATTAGACTGTCTAATCAAGAATTCAGAGACCAAGAAGTACTCTCTTAAGACAAGATTTAAACCTTACCTAGGACTTCATTGGTAAAGCATACATGCTATTGGGGGGGTCTCTTAGAAACCTGGAAAAAACCATGGCTAATATTCAAAGAAGTGTTAATGCTTGAGTTGTCATAGTAGGAAAAGAATAAAGGGGCTGTTGGAGGAATGTGACAATGATACAGTGAGGGGTTCAGTAAATACTCTCCCCAAAAACAATGGTAAAACGGAGACAAAAGGTTGGGAAGGCAGTCCAATGGTAGAGCATTTGCATAACATGCAAAAAGCCTAGAATTGTATCCCCAATACTGCCAAAAAGAAAAGAAAAGTAAAGAAAGGATGGGAACAGGAGGGAGAGAGAGAGAACTGAACAAAGTTGTGGAAAGCAGCTACAGTGGAACTGTCAATTGATCAGGGGCATAACACAGATTGAGAAGCATTTATATAAGAAAAAATACTGAACTTCAGTGAGATCAGTGAGACTCTCTGGTGTTGACCTATCATCCTCCCAGTCCCCATCACAGAAATTCTGCCAGAGCAAGACAGGCTGTGGAAAAAAACAACATTGTTGCCACAGGATACTGACTTGATTTGGAGAGGTTTGAGAAAAAGCCCCAAGGCCAGAAACATTATGAAAAATTACAGTTTTTTGTGTCAAACCATCATGGAGTGGCAATGTCACAGCTGCTTGAGGCTACAACCTACTTGAGACTAGCGAAACACCAGCTGAAATTTAACAGCAAACAAGACAGCGACAGCGACCTCTGATGAGCTTCCAGGTATCTCTGGTGCTCTGGAAGGCTGTGCACATGTGTGAGGCTGCTTACACTCAGAAAAAACTGGAGCAGATACCAGAGATCTGTTTGTAGGTCTGATTACATAGAAGGCCTTGCAAATATGCAGAGAAGATAGAAGATCCAGTAGAAAGTAAAAGCTGGGACAGACTTCTAATTTGTCTGAGGTCTGAACGCAGTACTCATAGATACATTCACATGAATGGAATCCTTACTAACTAAAGTCATTTAAGTAAGACCTCTGAATAATCACTGGCTGAATACATTGCTTCTTGTTCTTCATATAACTCCGAGGAAGCCAAGTTTAAAGTCATGTATGAAAATAATGGCACAGCAACATAGCGAGGGAATGGGAACATAGGAAAGAAAATTTCTGTGTTATACTGGAATTAAATTGCATTTAATTAGGCTGTGATATATTAAAATGTGTGTGGTAATCCCCAGTGAATTCATCAGGAAAATAATTTCACTAGATAAATATTTGCATTAGAAAAGGAAAAACAACAAAGGAAATTGAAATGTTATACTACAAAATACCTATTTAACACAGGACAAAGCAGTAAAAGGAAAAGATAAGCAAAAGCCACATGTGACATATAGAAAACTGGCAAAAAAATAAACCCACTATAAAATTATATTAAGCACAAAAGGTTTAAATTTAAATCCAAAGACAGATTTTCAGACTGAATATAAAATCAAACTCACGATACACTGTCTACAAGACACACTAGAGATTCAGTGACATAAATAGATCCAAAGTAAAAGCATGGAAAGAGATATACCATATTATCAGCAGCCAAAAGAAAACTGCAAAGTGCCTAACAATGCACAAGGTCCTGAATTCAATTCCCAACACCACAAAAAAGTGCCTATTATAAAAGTTACTAGAGACAAAGAGAAATATTTTATAACAATAAAACTTCAAAGTAGCTAGAAGCTATAAAAACTAAAAGAAACATACACCTAAAAATCGAATCCCAAAGTACATAGAACAAAAACTGCCAGAATTGAAGACTAACAGACAACTCAACAACAATTTTGAGAGATGTCAATGTCCTCTTCAATAATCAATAGGCAGAAAATTATACAGGATACAGAAGACTAAACAACACTATCAAGAAACTCAACTCAGTATCAACAGACTATCTCAACACAGAAGAACACACAATTTGAAATGCGTCCAATATATTCTTCAGGACAGAGAGATCCATGCCCTAGGCCATACAGCAAATCTCAGTTAATTTAAAAGGACTGAAATTATACAAAGCATGTTCTTCAATCAAAATGGAATTAGAAACCAGTAACAGAAGGAAATAATTGGGAAATCAAAAACGTTTTGAAATTAAACAATATACTGCTAAAGGACCCATGGGTCAAATATCAAATGATAACAGAAAGAGAACATAGACTATATTTTGTATTGAATAAGAATAAAATAAAGTAGAGCAAAATGTATGGAATGTGGTATAGGAATGCATAGAGGGAAATTTATAGCTTTAAATATTTGCATTAGAAAAGGAAAAAGATCTCAAACCATTAACCGTAAATTCCACCATAAAAAAGGAAGCAAAATAAACATAACAATACAAAAGGAAGGAAATAATAAAGATGAAAATTGAGATCAAGAAAATCTAAAACAGAAAATCAGAAACTGACACTTTTAATGAAATTAATCAAGAAAACTCATAATTAACAAAATCAGGAATGGAAAATAAAACATCATCACTGACATTACAAAAATTAAAAGGATTTTGAAGGAAACAAATAGGAAAGCAAATGAAATAGAAGCAATCCTAGACCAATGCAATCTACTGCAATGAGCTGAAGAATGAATAAAAAATCAAAAACAAAATCAAGATGTAATTGTCAAACAGATTGTATTGATAATTTAAAACTCCACAAAAAAAGTACAGACCTGGGTTACATCACTTGGGAAATGTACAAAACATTTGAAGAAGTAACACCAAGTCTGCATGAAGTTGTCTAGATAACAGAAGAGCAAACCCTTTCTAACACATTCTATGAAGCTGGTATTACTTTAATATCAAACCCAAAAGTATTACAAGAAAACAATACTATAGGCCAATGTCATTTATGAATATAGATGCAAAAATCCCCTAACAAAATACTCTCAGCCTAAATCTGGTTGCATACAAAAATGACTTCACCTGGAATTTGTGTGTGTGTGTGTGGTACCAGGGATCAAACTCACAACCTCTTGCTTGCTGGGCAAGTGCTCATGCCACTGAGCTAAATCCCCAGCCCTCAAAACTGACTTCAAAAAGATTTGACCCACATGTGCAAATTACACAAAATATACAATCAGTAAATGTAATAAATCATATTAGTTTCATAAAGGAAAATCCTATAATTTCGACACAGGAAAAACACTTACAATCTCTAACAGCCTTTTGTGACTAAAAATATTCACGTTATAAATAGTTGTACATGTTTAAGACACAAACATTGCAAGCTACAAAAAATGCTGAGATAAAATATAGAAGATTTAAACAGAAATTTTCTCTGTTCATGGATTGAAAACAGTAATTTTAAATGGAATTTCTCCTCAATTTATCAGTAGGTCAAGGGCAATATGTTAAAATCTCAAAAGGTTTTTACTTTACATTTTTTTAAAAAATTAACAACATGAGTCTAAATAGTATATATGAAAATGTGGAACACCCAAAATAGGCAAACGTACTTGAAAAAGAGAAACACAATTAGCAGATATATTTCTTAATTAAAAATCTCACTATGAAGCCACAGTTAGCCAGTAGAAAAATAACTTGGCCAGTTGACAGTAGTCATCCATTGTCATTGGGTAGAAGAGAACTGTGAGAATGGGTACATAAATTTGACGCCACACTGGCAAAGGTAGAGGCTGCATATGGGCCCAGCAGAAAGAATTCCCACTTACAACGTGCAAATTAGCTATTGTCTCTAAATATATAAACCAGAATCAACAAAGACCAGCTCTATGCTCCTGATATGATTTCTCTGAGACCTACTGCTCAGTTGGTTTCAGTTGACTACAATTGATCTCTCCTATCTTAGATGAGCTAATGATTGATTTGTACTAACCAGGATAGAGACATATGCTAGAAATGGGTTTTTCCTTCCCCTGGTAGATCCTCAGTCGACACCACTATCTTGGCCTCATACAATGCATAGGGAAGAAATTCCACACAGTGCAACATGAAGCCAGGAAACCTAATTTGCAATACAGAAGGTGTGGAAATGTGCTTATGTCCATGGGACCTACCAGTTATATCATATACCACATCATCCAAAAGGAGCCAGACTCAGAGTAGTGCTTAGTTAGCTTTCTAACAGCACAGTTGAACCACTAGTTTGATACACCACTCCTGGAGGAATGGGTTGCTATGTTGAGAAATGCAGTGTATGTATGTACTAATGGCCTCAATAGAGTGTTGGATGGACCCTTCACACTGGGGTCTCTTGGTCCTCCCTTGTTCCACTGTAACTGTGAATGGGGAAGTACTGCAGTCTCTGACTGACAAAGCCTAGATCATGCAAGAGTGAAAGTTTGAGTAACAAGACCAGATAAATCTCTAAGACCCGCCTAGGAGATAGCTAGGAGAGAGGTAAATTTAGAATGAACAGAGGAGGAAGGAGGCCATGGGAAACATTTGTGGCCCCAATGTCAACTGCAATGAATAGAGCGGTAGATCGTCCTACTAGTTTTCTAAGTTCTTTAAAAAAATACATGGGTATCACTGAGTAAGTATTCCCTGAATCTGGAAGTGCAAAGAAGTAGATCTGTAAAAAGCAACGGAAGGAGTGTAATGGCCATGAGAATGTACCTCTCAGATCCTCCTCTGCAGAGACAAAAACTGACCAAAGAATTCATCACTACACTGAGGTTGAAGCTATACTGCCACTGACTGAGTGCAGCAGGCATTGTAAACACATCCAGTCCTGGGAGATACAGGATTCCCTGAACTATTAAGGAAAGGAAGGAGGGACAGGGAAGGGAGAGAAGTGGGAGGAGTTCAAAGAATTAAGATGTGTTATGTACATGTGTCAACTCCTCAGTATGAATGTAATCATCATGTACTGCAAACAGGTACTAATAAAAATCAAAATTTAGGCCGGGGATTTAGCTCAGTGGCTTAAGCACCTGTCTGGCAAGTGCGAGGTCGTGAGTTCGATCCCCGGTACCAAAAAAAAAAATTAAAAAAAACAAAGAATAAACAACTTTAAATATGAACACACCAAAAAAAAAAAATGAAACAAAGAAAGAAAAACCTGTGAGAGACTTGGAAAGTGTCCTAAGTACCTGGTACTCACAAACCTGTGCAGATCCAGTGCGGTGAGTCAGAGTGACCAAATCTTAGGACTCATTCTGTGGCCAGTTTTATGAGCAGTCAGACACCAGCCTCCTCCTCCACATCCACAAAAATACCACCATTCCTCACTCACACAGATAAATGCTTTAAATGCCTTATCAATGACATAAAGTAATGTACAGCTTATTCTCAGGATCCTAACATTACAGATTTTTCTTTCAGTTCTTTTTCCCACAATAGTAAAATTATAGAAATGATACATGACACAGCAAAAAAAGAATAAGTGGCCAGAGAAGAGATCCCAGCTCTGTTAGTGTAATACTGTGTGGGCTTTGCAAGGTATCTTTGCTGTCTTGGCCTCCCTTTACTCAAGTAAAACAAGAGTGTTGGATTAGATGACCCCCAAACCCTTTCTTATCTCTAAATGTTACTCTGAGGACAATCAGTATACTTAGTTCAACCAGTGGAATTCTAACATTGCACTTAGCAGTGAATGACCACAAGGTGTCACAATGTATTCATCTAATAGCCTCCAATTAGCAGTCCTACTTGTTTTACATTGGACTGCAAAATTAATTTTCATATATTTCACACATTTCGAGAAACTTCATAATAGCCCCATCAAGAAGGTAAAACAAGTACTGTTGGTAAAATTTATCCGGGAGATAATAGAGAGCCACCTATATAATTTCTCTGCCCAATAATTAACCTTCACTGTCTCCCAGATACTACATGCTGATTTCCTTCACTAAGTCTTCTCTTGTGCTACTTTTGTTCCTCAAATTCAAATTTTATCCATTATGCAAAAGCTAGCTCCACATTTTTACAATAGCAATATTATAACAGTAACAATGGCAATATTACAATAGCAATGATAATTGAAGTATTACAGTTCAATTTTGTGATACTGTGACAGTCAGCTTTCCATTACTAGGACAAATACCTCAGATAGTCAGTTTACAAAGAGGAAAGGCTGATTGTGGGCCAGTTTGGAGGTTTCAGTTCATGATCGGTTGGTTCCGTTGCTTTCTGACCTGTGGCAAGGTACAACATTATGGCAACAGTGCATAGTGGAGCAATGCTATCCTTCTCATGGCCAGGATGTCAAAAGAGAGAAAGTGAAAGGTGCTGGGGTTCCCCCTACCCTCTTGAAGGGCACATTCCCAATGACCAAAAGTCCTCTCACTCACCCACACCTCCCAATAGCACCCAGTCAAGAGCCAAGCTGTAGCATCCATTAATGTGTATAATTAACATGTTAATTAAAAAGTAAATTTTTAAAAAACAATAATCTCTTGGAATAAACTTAACTGGAAATGGGTAAGACTTACTTGAATGCAAGTATATGACTTTACTGGAGGATATGAAAGGTGGTAAGGATAAATGAAGGGATATACCATGCTTTGGAAAAGTTAGTTCTCTACAAATTTAGCTTAACTGAATGTCATTTTTCCATGAAACTTGAAAGTATCAGTCTAATCACTCATTGAGAAGCAGGCAAGAATAACCAAGGTCTTTTAGCCACTAGAAAATGTTTTTCAAAAATAAAGTCCCAGAACTCAGAAGCATGAGGCAGGAAGAGTGTCATGAGTTCAAGGTCAGCCTGGGCTACATAGTGAGTTCAATACTATCCTGAATTACAGAGAGAGACCCTGCCTCAAACAAACAAAAGAGAAACACACGTCTTACAAAAATATCAAACATTTCAAAGTATAGTAATATAAAGAATAACAACAACAATAAAGAAATGGCATCAGGCTAGTCAAATAGGCTAGTCAATAGACCAGAAAACAGTCCAAAGGTAGACATGGCACATAAAGAAATTCAGTATGTGATAAAGGTTCCATTTAAAATAGGTGATGAAGGATTCAGTAGACAGTAATTGGAGAATAAACTTTAGAGAAATAAAATTAATTAATATCCTGACTGCTTGCCATACTGAAGTCTGCATGAAGTAAAAATATTTTAAAAGGAAAAATTCCATAATAATAGAGAAGAACAGACTCTTTCCATGTGCCTCAGTACCTTTTTCTGTCATTAGCTGATATATGCACCACAGGGCCACTGTGAAATGTTAAAATGTTTAAAACGTCAATGAATAACATAAGGACTGAATATATTTTAGTAACCTTTAACCATATAAAAGAATCTCAATAAATATTTAGTAGCAAACGTATCTTTTATTAGACTGGGAAATTACAAGGCTGGAGAACATCTCATTTTCTCCACATCACTCCATACACAGCAATTTCAAAATTAATAATTGAGCCATAGTTAGAATCTAAGTTATCTGAGTTCAAGCTCAGTTCTTTTTGCTATAGATTCTCAAAGATTTAATATTAGATCACTTTAATACAGACATGTCATTGGCTTATACAAAGCAGCAGTAGCTATTCATTAGAAACTCTTTCCTCCTAAGGTGCTGCAATAACTCAGCAATGCTTTAAAATCAATTTACAACTAAGCATAATAACATATACATATATACATTAGAAAATTGTAATATGTTTACATTCCTGAGATAATATTTATTCAACCCATAGTCGATGCCTGGTGCAATCCCTAGGGTAAGAACAACAGGACTATAGACAACGCTCTAGTTTATTACTGCAGAGAAAGCACACAGTCCACACACTCAAAAGCCTGACTGCAGCCCCACAAGGAACCACCTCTGAGTCTACAGCCTTAAGTCTCCTCTCAATGGAGACTATACTCCTATCCATAGAATGGAAGCTGACAGGCATCTAGAAAACAGGGGGCCAAAGTAGTTCACTTTTTGACATCAGTACAGCAATTTGCTCTAATTGCCAAAAGATTCACTTCTCATAGGAAGTGTATGCAAATCTTTTCATTTCTGTTTGGAACAGGAGTATGGGTCCAAATCTAGATGAGGTATAAACATGGCTGCTTGTGCTTTGTGTAGAATCAAAGAGATGGATGTTCGTGACCATGTCTTAAACAGAGAAAATGACAAAAGGCACTGTCTGAGAATCTAGGGGCAGGAGGAAGAAGATGGTAAGGGGAGACAACGAGGAAAGGCTGAAGATTCCAGGGAGGATGTCTGACTTCAAAATCCTCCCAGGACAAAGTGACTTTTTGAGGTCTTTGAAATGTGGAGTTCTGGTTCTATTCAACTTCTATCACTCATTAATCCAATTATTTTTGTAGTGTCACAAATTCCATACCTTTTTGCTCATCTGTGAAATAGGCAAATAACAACTGCTGCCTCCACTTTACAGCAGGTTATGTGGGAGACTTCCACAGACCTAGAGTGCTGCATAGATAGAAAGGAACGCTGTGGTTCGAGGCATATGTCTACACTCGTCCACACCTGACTATAGGATTATACTCTAGCAGCCAAGAGAAATCACATTATAGTTATAAACTTAGGAACTATATCTTTTCTCTATATCCCCAGGTGAAGTTTTTTTTTTCTGTCTATACTTTAACCTACCTAATTTTTGGCAAGTAGAAATATGGAGATGCCAACAAGATAGATGCCTAGAGAACTCCTCTAAGAAGTAGCTGTGACCTTTCCTCATCCCAAATTATGAAATTTACCTTCCATCTTTGTCAAGCAGAAAGTAAAAATCTCCCTTTCATCAAGATCCTTTGTTCCTATTCTTTTTGAGCCTTACTTTTTCCTATAGCACCTTCTCATCCTAAGAATATTCCATCACAGCATTACAGACATTCCTCCTACCTAGTTAATTACAGTTTGGACTTATGACCCGTCTTTTCTTATGAAGTTTTGTACACGTTGTCTATAAAGCCGCAAAGTCTTTTTGCACAGTACCCCTTGTTTAATAGTACTCTAATTTTTGCAAATTGTACTGTACACTACAGCATTATAGTTTTATGTTGTTATACATGACAGTACCTCATGTAAGTTATGCAAATAAAAGCAAAGTCATCAAGTTAGAGTTTCTTTTGACTGTTTCTTCGTTCTGATATTGTATTGCACATGCTACTACATGTACAATTCCTCATTAAGACATAAACTCATTTAACAACCATGTGCAGGAATGTAACTCGGTCATTAAATGAGAAATATCTGTATTCCGAATCTCTGGGATATTGGAAAAATTTTCGAAAAAGATTTTGAAAAATAACAATAAAAATAGAGTGTGAAAATTCCTAGCACTTAGTTTTGAGTTTTATTTCTAGAAGGTTCTTGGCCTTGGCTCTTGAATGAGACAGGCACAGGCACATCCTTCTGGTACTACCTCTGTGCACTTATCCCAACAGAACTTTTTCATTTCTATGCTCAAAATGATCACCTCTTCAGTATAACCAGATATACAATAATGCCTCAAAACGACTCTGCCATGAGCAAAACCACCACTGCCTTTTCAAACAAACAGTAGAGGTCAGCAAAGCCCAGTCCTGGGAGGGAAGTCTCAGAGACCCTGACTTTCAGAAAGCAAGTTGCAGGCCCTTTAACTACCCAGCCTCCCACATAAGGATCAGCAAGATAATTGAGAGAAGGTTGCTTCAAGATACAGAGAGTGAGCACTAATCATTTCAGTTTGGTATAATGAAGATGAACAAAGCAGTGGCTTTTGTGATTATGCAGTAAACACAAACAACATAACAAGCCTCGGGAGACATTATTTTCAAATGAATAGGCGACCCCCAGCACTGGTCAGAAGCAGGTGATATAATATAGAAATAAACACAAAGCACATATATGATATGTAGCACACTTGAATAAAACACTGCAATTAAGGAAAGGCATTTAAAACTATAATTGATAATTTTTAAGTAAATATACCCCTGAAATCAAATGCAGATGGCAAACCCACTATAAAGCTGACCCTCGGGCATGAAGAAGAAATAAACAGGAGGTGCATTACATGCTATTAATTATTTTCACTGCTACAGTTGTTTGCTATATAATACAGGCCAAGGGGTTAGTCTGAAGCTTCTCCTAATATATTAGTAAATAAATTTGAACAGATTTTAATTTGCTAATGGAAAGGTCTGGGCCAGTTGCAAATAAGAGTGAGGCTACTTTGTCTCCCTCATTAGCATGCAACCAGGCCTACCCTTCCCATTCACACAAAATGTTACATTTCCATAAAGTGTAGTGTAATTTGTCAGAAAAAAACTCTGTAAACTATATTAGAATAAAGATAAATTCCTATCATGTGGTCATCCTCTTCATAGAGTCTTTATGATAATTGCATGCCTAACACCTGCTTCCAAATAATACCGCCTGCCAAATAATACCACTCAGAATCTTCACCGTATGTAGAAATGACAGGGCATAAAGCGGCCATGCCGCTTAATGTATTTCTATGTATCTATACTTAGAGCCATAGCCTTTATTACTATTCATCAGGGTTTTCTCAGGTTTTGTTTTATCTCATCTTATAGAGAAGGCTCTCCACGCTTAGTAATTTTGAATCCCGACTTTACATTGTAGATTTACAGTGTTTTCCAAAAGCTGACTTTAAAATAATAAAACAAATCACTGCACGCTGTGTGCTAAAAGCTCCAACTTGAAATGAAATGACTGTTTCAAGTTACGTGCGGCTGATCACTTAATTTAGGCGTACTCTACTTTTCAGTGCCTTCTGTCCCCACCTGCTAAGCCATTTATTTGACACACTGGAAATAACCATTAAAATTTGTAATGTTAACTTCTGAGGTAAGAAAGAGCCAGTATCAAAAATTCAGAGCTTTAGAAGCAAATAGTAGACCTCTGTTCTCCTTTCCACTCTTTCAATGGACCTGGTCCCTTAGGGGGCTGCACCTCTGGCCTCATCCTCAGCTTCAGGGTACTCCCCTGCGCCCCATGCTGGCCAAATCCTCTCAGATGTCAAGGCAAAGAAGGCTCAGAAAGAGGATTCCCGTATGTATAGGTACCAGACAGTGTGACAGTTCTGGGCAGCAAGTCTCTGTAAAGCAGATAATCTAACTGGAGCTGAGGGAGACGCCCTTACCTGCCAGGATTGTGGTTTTGTAAGGGCTGGGTCCAAAATTCACTGTCAAGGGGAGAAACTTGAGGAAAATCAACAGCAGGAAAAACAAACCTAGTATGAACCTAGTATGAAACCTAGTATGAAAAAAAAACAACTCTGGGCTTATGGAATCCTATTTTTTTGGGTACCGGGGATCAAACTCACAAACTCACAACTGCATGCTTGCAAGGCAGGCACTGAGGCACTATGCCACTGAGCTAAATCCGCAGCCCAGAATCGTATCATTTAAAGTCACAAACTGGCAGAAATGTCTCATAAGAGTACACTCTGGATTTCATTCTTACTGTTCTGTTGATGAGCAACTCTACATTTTCAGTCCTGAGCTCTCACACAAAAAAGTTAATATTGATTTATTGGTCCCTGGTTTTAGAAAACACTTTGCAGTTTTTCGCTGGATTAGACGTTCTGTGAGGGTGGCAGTGCTCAGAGAGGTGCAGTAGCTTGCTTGAGTCACACAGCAGGGAATGGGATACTGGCCCAGTGAGGCCAAATTGCCAGTGCTTTCTACTACCTCAGGCTGTTTCTCTTAAACACCAGAGAGCCCTGTCACAGCAATTTCCCACACCTTCCTCCCCCTCATCCTTGCTGGCTCTAAACTGCTGAGCGTGCTTGGGTGGTCTCAGCCCAAGAATAATTCCCTGCCCCCAACACCTCAAATTCTGACCTTCTCCCTACCGAGTGGCAAAGGTCTCCGAGTGGCAAAGGTCTCGTATCAGCCAGTAGTGGCAAACCTCTTTTGTGGGGGTGAAGGGAATAGGAAGAGGAATTACTGTTCAAAACTCTCTGTTCAGGAAGAGTTGAAGGTGAGAAGGAAAAGGTACCTAACTAACTATTGGAGCAACTTCCTTGCCCCTCAGGGGACAGAGCTGCCCATGGTATAGTCCAGTACTGTTCAGAATTGCCTAACAAAAAGCTGAAACAAATTAAAGTGAATTCCAAGTGTGGATGGAACAGCAGAACACACGCTTCCCTGCTATGTGACTAAAGTACCTAATACCCTTATCTCCCCCTCAAATAGAAGAATGACAAAATCACAATTTAAGTGCCCATGTGGATTCTTCTAAAGGAGTGCACAACTTCTGGTCATATCAGCTCATTCACATCAGTAAGCAGAGTTTTGGTGCCCTAATAAAGGACAAACCTATGATGGACCAAATTAAGAAGAAGGGGAGGGTTGAATAAGATAATGATTTTGCTACTTAATAATTGGAACAGAGACAGAAAAATTAAATAGGTCTAGGTAACAAAGCGCTATTCTACTCAACAAGCACAGGCCATTCATCACAGAGTACTCATCTTTTCACCTGTTATTTTATGCAAAAAATAGAGGACCTTATTTTTACTATTCTCAATCAATACATTTCTCGAAAACTGTCATCTTCATATTGAAAAAGTACAATCCTCTTTAAAAAGAAATAATTGCAAGTAACAATAGCACAGAATACCCATGTTTGGAGTACTGGAATCTCCTTAGTGGTAATCTCTTGTCTCTTGGACACAGTCATTCACACCATTTCATGCTAAAATAACACAAGGAAATATCTTTCTGGCCAATGTGTGCTGATAATTCTCTTCCAAAGGCTACTGCCTGCCTGCGTGTACTATAAACTAAATTATTAACTTTAACATTTGGATCTTTGTAGCACTACTTTTCTATTTATTCAGTGCAATGCTTTGGTAACCAAGCATAAGAAATAGCAGGAAGAACTGCATATGTTAATCCTTACTAATTTCCAACACTTTGGCTTTCTTTTGTGATGCAAAAAAAAAAAAGAATCCCTATTTGGAAACTGGGAGGGACGGAGCAGCATCCAAGGGCAGGTTCCCTCATCACAATAAGGTCTGGAGGATTATTCAAGCGTAGGCCAAAGTCAGATTGTTTCACTTCTTTATCAGTACACGTTTACAGTACCTAAGGATCACACACAAAGTAGGGAATTTGTATATGTACACAACACGTCTTAATTCTTTTTTTAAAATCTCCTTCTCCTCCTCTCCCTCCAATTCCTTTTCCTCCCTGTTTGCAAAAGCTCTATTTGGATTTTTCCCTTCAACTCTTCTTTAAATCCCTTTTCCCTTCCTTGTGTCCCCCTCCCCCATCTCTGTATATATTTAGAATTAAAAGTGCCTACAAGTAGAAAGGCGCTTTTAATTCTAAGTATCTACTTTCTTGTTTATATTGATGACTATAACTAAAGAATAAACAGAAACAGAAATACCGGTACCTAACATTTCAAGGTATCACATGCACAAGCTGCTTTAAAATACATGTCCCTAAACTGCATTTCTTTCTAGGAATGCAGCCAATTATTTTGAGTATCACTAGTATTTCTATTACCAAGTGAAATATTCTAACGCAGCTGGTAAAGATACTGAATTTACAGAGCATAAGTGAGCACTTCACTTTATACCTCCTAGAAAGCGAACTTTGGCTGGACCAAGTAAGCTGGGATCATTACACCCAAGGAGGAAGTAGGGAAGCCTACACCCAAGGACTGAAGCAAATAGGGAACTTTCTCTCCCTTTAGTTCCCTAAACTCTCCACATCACTCAAATACAAAAACTATTTGATCATTTTAGTAGCTAGCACTTGTAAAGTTCTAAATTTCCGGCCCATGTTTCTTGACTTCATAAAAATATGAATTAATTCTCCGCTCTCATTTAACTCTCCTGCAAAAGCTGTAGAAAGTTTGGAAGTCCGTGAAAACCTGAAATCTGCAAAGAGAAAATAAAGCATCAAATGATAAACCTGACTTCTTGCCTGGTAGTTTCAGTGATTGAAAACCTAAAATAATCATTCTCATACTCTATAAAATTAAAGATAGTTAAAATTTAAACCAAATAAATTTTGCAAGTTCATTTGCTTAAACTCACAATTCAATAGTATACAAAACCACAGAGAGTAAATTAAAATTAAAGATACCTACATATAACCAGACTACATTGCAGCTGCTTATTAGAGGGGGACAAAAAACTCAGAAAGATTTATTGCCAGAAAATGTACTAAGATAAACCTTCCCGGGGTCCTTTTATCAAAACATCTTTGTGCTCACTTTCCATTTCAGTGCCACCTGCCATTTATTTAAATCTGGAAGAGACCATCTTTAATAATGCAACTATCTACCCCAAAAAAGGAAATTTAAGTGGGAACTATTTACTTAGCTACAAACCCCGAGGCTCTTGGTAGATCTGTTTAACTTTAGCCAATTTGATGGAATGACTCCTTTTCAAGGGCAATCTGAATAGTCTACTCTATCATACAAGAGGCTGCTTTAAATCACACAAACTATATTATTTTCATAAAAATACAAATACCAAGCATAAGCTTTGCTGTTAACTAAAACCGTAAAATTACAGTCTGTGTATTCACTGATCCTTTTAAATCCGTATCTCGGCTCTTAAAAGAATTAGCTAGTGTCCACTGAGGCATGGGCTGAAGCAGCAAATCTTTGTGACTTCCCAGTGTGGATAAAGGTATAGAAAACTCCTTTATAGCACTAGCCATGAGGTACAGGAATCTGTCTCTATGGATTAATGGGGTAATTAAAATAACAAATCACTTCAAATAACCATAATGACGATTACATCCGCACTAGCTCTCATTTATTTATTTTTTTTATTTTATGGAAAAAAGAAAAAAAATTCATAACAAAATAATAAGGGAATAATAGTTAATGCATTGCACAATGTTATCTTTAAAGTAGTTACTCAGAGTACAAGATATGGCCATAAAAATTTCTCCAATAGATACTAGCACAAACCCTTTCTTTTATAATGAACTAAGAGTTAGGAGTATAACTTGCATTTTTTTTCCTTTTCCCTTCCTTCCTTTCTCCTTTTCCCTAACCTAGCTTCTTTCAATTTTTGAGCAATTTCTTCCCAATTCACAATATCTATTGTGCATTTTAGAACTCATTTACACGTTCAGTTTCTCACACCAAGGAGACAATGCAATGTTTACATACGAGAATCTAATTTATTTCACTTATGAGTATGGTATCAAGTTGCATTCACTCACCTATAAAAGTCTCCAATTTATCCTTCTTTACAGCTGAGTACTACTCCATAGTATAAAAACACATCTTTTACTGAGAACAACTAAAGTTTACTGGGTGCTTGCCGAATACTAGGTACTACACTGTATTATCTCGTTTTAGTCTCTCACTAACATATGACGGATTAGTGTTGTTCCTGTTTTACACATGAAGATACTGAGACTTAAAGCTAGATGCACCATGCCAAGATCATGGCTCTACTGAGGGCCCAAAATGGGACTCAAAACTAGACTGCCTGTCTCCAGTGATTCCCTCACCTTACAGTCTCTCTGATAACAAACCTGTGTATGGTGTGGTATGCTTTGCTGAGTATTATACACATTTATCAAGTATTTCACCCGTACCTTTTCAATGCTCATGTTACCTCTAATGCCAGTGAAGAGGTAACATGACCTGTTTGAGCACTTCTTGGGACACAGAACCCCAGTGGTGTGCTATGAAACGTCAGGAATTTGCAGTCAGATGTACCCGGGCTGATATCCCAGCTGCTGTATCTATTGGCTCTGTGACCTTGGACAAATGACTTCGCTTCTTTGAGCTTGAACAATGGGTCTTATAGCGTGGCCTTGCCTTCTTTACACTGCTACTGCTCCTACAATAATGGTAAAGTGTCCTGTTTACTGCAGAGTTAGAAATTACGTTCTATACCTGGGGACCCACAAATGGGCTGTTGGAGGTTTGTTGAGGCCCTTGATATCATCTGCAAGGTTTGTGTGCACAAGTACATGCGCTGTATCTTCAAGAAAGATGGGCCATGGCTGTCATCTGATACCCCAAATCAGATGACATAGCTATGGGAAATTAAATCTTTATTTTGTCTTTAGGTGACTACAGGAGATAAGAGTTTCCCTGATTGGAAACCATGCTGTCACCTTAGAGTTTCTTTCTATGTCTACAAGGCTTCATTTCTTAAAGGCAACCAGATGGACAGACAAGCACGTTACTACTTCCACAGCCCAGGCCCCCAAAGATTTAACTGTACTTCTCCTGACCTGCACCCCCAAGCTGTAACCTTCCATTCACTCACTCAGTATGTCGTAAGTGTCAAATATGTAACAAGCAATGCCCTAGTGATAGGAATATAGCAGAGAATAGTATTCTCCGCCCCTCAAAATTTAGGAATCTAATGAGGATGACGGATAAGCCAGTTCTTGAGAGTGTGGGGGAAAGCAGAAGTGTGAATTACTATGGGTCCACGTATGATCCTTGTATTTTTTCCTATAGGTAACTGTGGAGGCCTTCTCTAGCCTGGTCACTGCTCTCCCAGTGCACTTTGTTTGCCTAGGTGTTTCTTTAAAAACAAACCAGAAATGCACATAAATGGCTGCATTGAGATCAGCACACCAAACATCTCTGTCCTTACAAATTTTAAACTTCAGCTGATACAGCCTGACATCAAATCATTATTTTTCCTCAACTCTGAAGTTCAGTAAGTGTTTTACATTGTAATTTGTCTGAAAGTGAGAATTAAGTGTCTCATTCAGCATATTACACCTTACATTTCCCAACAGAGATTATTTTGCAAGTTGAAATCAGTAGCATCTTTAATTAGTTCATGGAATTTGTAGCATTACAGAACAAACTCAGAGCCTGGTATGCACTAGGCAAGTACTCTGCTACAACTTACCTACGCCACAGCCCACCAATGGCAGCTTTCAATGGTGAAAACACAGTAAATGCTCAGGCAATCACACCTTGCATTCTTAACTCATATGTGACGAAGCATACAGTGCCCAACTAGGTCCTTGCTCACGGTGCCACCCAACCTCAATTCTCTCTACAAGTTATCATCAACTCTGTGCTCCAGGCCTTCCAACTTGCTTTCAGGTGCTTTCAGAGCAGGTACTGTAGTTTCATGATTCTAACAGGTATCCACCAATATATTTTCCTCAACTAAACTGACAGCATCTTCAGGGCAGGACCAAGCCTGCTATGGCTCTCTGTCTACAGCACTTAACTAATTTTTACACATAGGAGTTGTTGGTAATGTCTTAATGCATATGTTTAATTGATGGACTTACTAGTAACTAAATTACTGACTCTGCTTTTTACAGTGGGTTGCTGCTAAGTTCATCTTTCCATCATGTGTTTGTGCAACTGGTTTCCAGTTTCAGGTCAAATACTACTCTGCTGTCTCTAATTATCCCAGGCAGAAAGAACCTCTCTTCTCACAATTCAGTTTTGCTAACCATATGGAGTGATTAATTAGCCTGAGTTTGATCATTATTCCACAATGTATATGCATATGAAATTATACTGGATACTGTAAATATACATTTTTCCAATTATGCCTCAGTAACACTGGGAAAGGTAAAATAAATCAGCCTCACATTGATTGTGTAGCTATAAAGACCAAGGCACTCCAGTAGAGACTCTGCCAGAGAGAGAGTATGTGTAGCTCACCAAGTTCATAGCTTGCTTGATGAAAGGACAATTCTATGGACCTGCTCTTGAGCCCTTGAGCATAGGCCTCCCAGCCTTCCAAGAGATATGCAGATCACCTACTACTCATAGTAGACCTCCTCTGACATATATCCATACATCCAGGTTATCACACAATACAAAGAACATTAAAGTATAATAGAGTAGGTTCAGTTTCTGTGATGCAGAATACTAGCAGTGATCCCCTCTGTAAAACAGCATAACCTTGAAGGGCTCTCCACATTTGGGCAAGTTCTGAGTGCATGGCAGACATTCATCTCTAGCTCTCTCTACATTTGCTGAATGCTAGGCCACATACATGAGTGATGGATAAATGTACAAAGTAATTTATTTTGTCACATGACTTTGTTTGCTTCAAGAAACTTGTGGCTTTGGCATTAGTAATGGACTCATTCAAATTTTCTTCATTAAAGTGTCAGCGACAGAAGATTCATTCAAAGTGAATCTCATGAAGGACTCACGCAAACTCAGCTGATTTGTAAAGAAGTCATTTCTTCAGTACCCAAAGAAACCTGTGATTCCCTATGGTCACGAGAGAATAGTGAATGCTCAATAAGCCCTCAAATAGGTCCAAGGGAACCCCATTTGAGAGTCATGAATTTATAGACTCATAGGTTTAACGTTATTTAGTGGAAAATGTTCTAAAAATGAGCAAAAGCTATCTGTGACTTCAGTGACTCTCTGTGGGTGTGGAGATAGCACAAAGGAGTAGCTAGAATACTGAAGAATGGACTAAGCCTTCTCTGTCCCATAAATAACTTGAGCCAAGTGCCAATTATCAGCTAAAAGTTACCAGGGGGGGAGTTCTACTTTTATAATAGCTATAATAGGGGCTTTCAGTTTTACTGAAATAAGAAATACACATTGGTTTTTGGTAAACAATTTAGAATGGACAAACTTATCTACTCATCTGTGAAAAACAGCTCTGAATCTGCAATTCAGGTGTGCTTCTGATTCAAGGCCTCCGGGCTGGAGAAGGAAGCACGGAACATGCTATGAAACAGCTAACTCTTTGACTGCAGACAGCAGAGACATGAACCTCATCCTGGCTGTGCCATCCATCCTCCTCCATCACGCATCCCATCTTGACAATTCTAGTAGCACTAGGAAAACTGGCAAGCCCCCGCCCTGCATCAGCAGGATTTTGCAACACTACGTTCTTAGAAGAAAAACACTTGCAATTCTTGAAAATTTGCCCTGGGCAAACTATTCCAAGTATGCTGGTCAAAAGAAATAATAACGCATGTAGCATTTCAGAAGCAACTAGTTCCAAACATATATTTCTCAAATTTCCAGGAGTGCTGGCTCAGAGTATGATATTGAGGGGAACACAGTCCCTCATTCCCAGCCCACCCCTCTTCTCTGCCTGTTCCCATGCAGGTCACATTTATAAGCGGATTCTCATGTGCTCACATGCAGAAACACCACTTTGCACGTTCAAGCTCTATTCATGTAGTGCCTCAGTTACTCCTCAAGTTTGGGGGGTGCATAAGCCAGTGTGAAAGTCAACACTTGCAAAGAGACATCCAGAGATGAGGCTCATGAAAGCCCTGGAAGCAGTCTTGGGCCCAACTAGATGGGAATTTCTATGGCCTAGGTACTTGGAATACAGTGCAGGAGAGGCATTAGCTCAAGGGATACTTCTCTCCTTGGTCCCTCCAACATTCTTTGCCCCTTAAGAAGAAATGAAGGCAAAACAGGGCCAGAGTAGGAGCCCACTAAACATGATAGTGAGAAGCTCCTCTTTTGGGGATCTCAGCCAGTACAACCTGGACAAGTAGATAGGGATTTGTCATATACAAGTTGATATTATTCTTCAGGACCCAGTGTACTGACTCAAACCACAAAACAAGGGAGTGGCTTAGGTACCAGGGAGCACTCAGGGAGCACTGAGAAACACTAGCATCCAAAGACACCATATGTCCTGCATTACAGAAAGCATGTGAAGTGATTGGGGCCATGTACAGGCAGGATTTTAATCCAAAATAAGAATAGGCAAAGCTGTGTTAGAGGTCCACTGCGACCCCACAGCATCAGTTTCCTCTCTTTTCTGTCGGTGCTATACTGTGTGTTCTCAACTTCTTTTCACAGGCTGCTGTCAGACAGAATTCTAGGTACCTCATAAGACCACAAATTGCCACTTTGACCCAGGGATTATATTCCTATACTGAGAGAACTGAAAACATAGGTCAGCACTCTTATTCACCCATCAACAGATGAACAGATTTAAAAAAAAATGGTATATGTTTACAATGGAGTATTATGCAGCCATAAAAAGAGCAAAATTTTGTCATCTGTAGACAATGAATGGACTTGGAGATCATCATATCCAGTGAAAGATGCCAGACTCAGGAAGACAAATGTTACATGTTTGCACTAATATATTACACCTTTAAAAGATGACAAGAAAGCAGGAGATTGTTATTAGACTAGAAAAAGGGAAGAAAGGAAAGAAAGACGTGGTATATTGATGAGTAACAAGCAGGATGAATATAATCAAAATACATTATAAACATTGAAACCCCCAAAATGTGAAACTGGGATGCAGGATAGGATCAAAGGGGTGACAGGGGTTATTAAAGTATGTTACATATATGTACAAATCTGTCAAAATGAAAACCATTAATATGTATAACCAATATGCACTAATAAAAAACTGTAGGAAAAACAGACCAAAGGTGAAAACAACTCAAACATCTATTAAGTAATTGTCAGATAAGTAAAATGTGCTGTACTCCTATGATGGAATATTTGGCCATTAAAAAGAATGAAATATTTATCCATACTACAACATAAGTAAACTTTGAAAACATCAACACTAGGTGAAAGAAGCCAGACACGAAAGACCACATATTGTATGATGTCGTTTATATAAAATATTCAGAATAGACAAAGACACAAAGCAGATTAGTGGTTGCCAGGGATGGGGGAAGAAGGCATTAGGAGTGATTGTTTAATTACCATAGGCTTTTCATTTGGGGTAATAAAAAATGTTCCAGAGCAACATAGAGTGATAGGTGAATTTCTCACTTTAAAATACTTAAAATAGTAAACTGTATGTTACATGTATTAAGCCAGAATAAAACTATCACATTCATTTATGGAACAGTGTTGATTACTGATAACAGCTTATGGGTTTAAAATTTCATCCTTTGCATGCAGCTAATACTTGCTGAATTCCAATCATGTATTATTTTTATCTCCATTAATAGTCACAATACCCTGCAAGCTAGGCATTTTATCCCCATTTTAAAGGTCAGAAGAGTAAAAGGTAAACTGCTTCTTCCAAGTCACACAACTGGTAGGAACACTAAGATTCAAATCCAAATCTGACTGTTTATAAGTCCTGGTTATGGAAAGAGCAAGGCCATGTCATAGAATCTGGGCCATCTTCAGGAGTTCAGAGAACCAGCCAACCTGAACATTCTTCAACTAAAGCCGTGGTCACCAGACTTCCATGCTTTCTATCTCTATTAGTGAAAAAACCTAATACATTCTAGATACGTGCATAATTAATCATATGCATTAAATTTTATACTTGGACTGGTAAAGAATCACATACAAACTTTCAGTGATGACTTATTCATTTCTGTTTAAGATCAAAATAAATATAAAATTTAATATTTTCTTTTGTGGATGGATTATCCTATACACACATTATTAGGGGTGAAAATACTATTCTGAGGACTGAAATAGATCATTTTGGGTACAGAAAAAGATGGCATAGGCATTTCAGTATGTGCAGATGTGTACAATACACATATAAGGTATACCCCAAGTTAGGGGGAAAACCGCTCACAAATGACCTGATGTATGAATGAGAGAACTTCATTTTAGGAAAAGATAGTTAGCACTGATACCATTTATCTATGGAACTTTTGACCATAAAGTTAGGTAGTTCATTTCAAATGTAGCATCTATCTTTCTCACATCTTGGTACCTATTCTCACTGTCAAAAATATGACTGGGCAATCACTCATGTATTTTATGTAAATGAAGTATACTGTAACCCATTTACCACCTCATCATAGAGATAATTTATAAGTCCTTGAAAATTTAGTAGATTTAAAGGAAAAAAAACATTTTTTCAAATAAATACTTTATCCACTCTGGCTTAAAAATAAACTCCAATATGATTTATGAAATGTTCTTATTTCTGCAAGGTATTGTGATTTCTGAAATAATGAAGTGTAGTACTTGAAAATCACATTTAATTTACTTGGAGGGAAGCAAGCTAATGCCGTTCGAGGTTGCTGGGGAAACAGAAAAGCTTCTTTAGGTCAGTGTTGTAGCAGAGAAGTAAGCTGATATTTCACAATTTATTCATGGTCATAGCTCTAAACTCTTTCCTGATTTTTAGCAACATAGTCCTAATTTTGCATTAAATATTCACATACCCCTTTAATCTGGTCTTATTTTTGGTAGCTGATAGAGATTTGTAAAGCAAAAAAAATGAGAATTTAAGCTGCTCTTTATCAGAATCCTTGTATATTTTAAGTTATTTTCCTAAAGCCCAATTCGATAAAAAAAAAAAAAATTACATCCGGTTTCGGCACCAGAGAAGCTCATTTTGGGCAATGGAAACCCATTTATCATTAAACTTTTAGGTGAAATAAAATAAGGACCCTGTGCTTATAATGACTCTAATTATTCAGATAATTCACAAAAGCCCTGATTTATGCTAAATACTTAGCTTTAATTAGCCAGCAGCTACATAAAGGGGGGGGTCTTAAGATGAGTGTTGGAAAAAGGACATATGTGGCAGGCACTGTTAGCTGCTTTCCCAGCATTCATTCCCCTCCCCCTTTCTCCTATTCAGGCAGACTACCTGCTACTACAGAAGCTGGACATGCCAGATACCCACATTTTAATCCTCTCTTACAGCTAAGAGGGGACTGTGACTACTGCTTATCTAACCAACGGAAGCTGAGGGAAGTTGGCTGGGAAAGGTTTCCCTTCATAATAATTTCTAAGAAAGAAGAAATGTCCTCTCTTCCTTTTCATTTGTCATGGTTTTCTCTGCTTACAATGTCTGGAGTTGCCGCAACCATCTCGCAACCAAGAAGGGAGACACTCGACATTTTGAGGATAACAGAAGAAAAAGATGGGGCAAAATGTAGCTCTGATGGCACTATTAAGCTACTGAATTAAGTAATAAGCCTCAATCCACCCCACCCCTGGATCTGAGATAATAAAATGTCCTTGTTATTTCAGCCACTTTTACTTGGGTATCTTTTTACTTGCAGCCAAAAAGATCACAACTGCTAAAAATTTGATTAGGTTATCTTGTATATTTTCCAAAGTTACCAGATTGAAAAAAAAAAGTACCAGATTGATTTTTTTTCATGAGTTTGGACTATAAATTAGACTGTCAGGCCTAAGAAAAATAATCAGAAATTATTGAGTCTAATGATTTTAAAGTTGATGGGAGAATCATCCATGGTGCTAATTTCCCCAAACTACATACCTCCTCCTACATCCATAAAGGTAGATAATCAGTACAGTAGTGACATACTTCACTGGTAAGATTACTCCATCCATGAGGTCGATGAAGACACAGAAAAACACAGAAAGACAATGACAATGAATCCAGTTCCACAGCCTTGTTTCACAGATAATGAAATTGTAGCCCAAATGAATTTTTCCAATCACTCAAAGTAGCCTGCAATTAATAAGAAACAAAATGACAAGGAGATTTTAGAGAAAGAAAAGAGCACATAATTCCCAAGAACGGACAAAACCAATTGACCAGACATGCATTGAACTGGTCATTATTTAATGCACAGCTAGAAACATCTACACACATGAAGCAGAAAGCCCTCATGGATCCTTTTCTGTTGACTAATCAAGCTCAAACTCCCCTGCCAACCATTCGAAGCCCTTCATGTCCCGTCTCATCTTGGAGAATCTTGTTGCATTTCTCCCTACTCTCCACTGCCTCCTTGCTCTTTATTGTTCATAAATATGCTAGGCTCAGCCTGCCATCCTCCTCTCCATCTGAAATGTCCCCTATTGTTATCTACTGGCTTTCCAAATAGTATCCAACCTTCACAGTGTCACAGAAACATCAGTACAATGTTCACTTGATGGAAACACCAATAAAAATATTGTCCCTATAACCTCTGCCTTTCCACATGTGCAACATGGTACCTTGATTAAAACTTTAAATCATATTTTAAAAATAAAAATTAAACAGAAGGGATATAAAGTAGAATCAGGAATCAGTGAAGTTGCTATCAGCCTACCTTATAATATAGGATAAATCCTTATAATGTATGATGAAATACTTCATGTGTCTCTGATTTTAAGGGAATAAAAAAAGGTCAGAAAAAACTGTATTTTGTTTAGTTATATTATTTGCCAGTCTAAACTTGGAGCCAAACTATAGGAGCAAATAAGTGTAAAATGAATGAGGTACAAATTAAACTGCTAAGCTGCAATTCTCATAACGTAAGAGTTGAAAACTTTTAGAGATCACTTCACTCACTACACCATCTTACAAAGAAGGGAAACCACACTCCAGGAAAACAATATGGTTAATTCTTCATCCAGCTCTTTTTATTTTTGAACCCAAAGATAGGATTTATGACCACAAGATTTAAAAATTCATTGTTAGTTTACCTACAGATTTGAAATCAAATTAATGATACTGAAATCAAATCATTTGCAGCCACCTACAAATATGAAAACTAGTCATTGTCCAACAATCTAGACTCAGTTTGCCTTGGCCAAATGCACAGCAGATAAAAGTCTTGATCATTTTTCTAGAACATTTTCCTACTAATGTTCCCAGCCCCTCATGCTGTGGACACTGATGGCACCAACATAAAAATAAGACATCATATTAATATCACAACAAATAAGATTGCAAGTAAGAAACAGCTAGCAGTGGGTGGACAAAGTTTCTTGGGTCCCTAGTGACACAAAGTCCAAGTGTTAAGGCAGAGAACACAAAGCAGCATTATTAGTTGTGGCAAGATAAATTTAAATCATACAAATAAAACTAGTATGCATTTCCAGAAAGTTTACTACCTCAGTTCTGAATTCTAGTTCTAGTTCTGCTTCTGGATTGTTTCTGACCTTAACTAACAGTTTACTTTTGCAAAATGAGTATAAATTGGTGGTTTTAAACCGGGCTCTGCAGATGAATTTAGGGATGATGGCTTATCTAATGTTATTATGTTGTTCTAAGTTTGTGTTTTCTTTTCTATGGTAATTTATTTAAAGCTTCCCTGAGGTGTATTCTTAGAACCAAATATTGCCATGCGATTTTTTTTCTACCCACTTTGGCGTTGTATTAACAGTTGAATGGACACCAACTAAGAAGTGGTAATTGCTAAAAAATAGACAAAGATGGGTGTGTTAAGACAAAAGATGTGTTTCTGTCAAACAAAGCCCCTGTATGCAATGAAGGTGTCCTTCTTTGATTGAAAGACAGGCAAATGAGAAGGGAATTATCACACATGTTCTAAGTATAGGGAGTTCATATGTAGTTTTATATATATTATTTAAAATACATGTACATCTTACACGATAAATTTTATGATTGTATTAGCCCTTATATTATTCTGCATTCTTATTTTAATGGCATTCCAAATGGAATTTAATTTGATAAAACTTTTAAGAAAATAAAAAAATGCCTTTAAAAGTAGTCTCCATTTTACTCAATTGGAAAAACAAAACAAACAAACCAAACAGGCTTAGATGGTCTTCTAGACACTATGGCTGTTACATTTCAAGAGTCTAATAGGAGAACTGACTGAGAGACCCTATTTACAGAGCCCAAGTGAACCGAACTGAATAATTATGCAGTAGCCAATGAAGAACTCTTCTCCATTTTTTAGTATGTCATCCAAACATGTAAACTACAAGAATGGCTTTCCTAATTGTTCCCTTTAGAGATAACACCCCAAACTACAAGCAAAATTCCAGAAAATAACATAGTATCATGGCATATAACCGGGCCAGATTCTTGGGCTTGGTGGAAATGTCTTTGGCAGTTGTCTTGATGTCATTTTTCATGAAGGACAAATGCTTGACACACTGTACCTGACACAGAAAGTATTAGGGGACCAGAGTAGGAGGCAAGAGGTTTCCCCTCTGCATTTCAAATTCCATAATGCTGTCTCACAAAGTTTGTTTTAAAAAAAAATAGAAAACTCCGTGTTAGAAGCCATGAAAGAGATATTTTTTTTGTGAATCACTCAATCATTCATATGTATCAGAAGGTACCTCGACATTCTCCTCCTCATTTGTCACACACAGAGCCCCCATCTCACTACATTCCTGATGAGTAATATTTTTATAATGTTCTTATAAGTGATTGCTTGCAGCATCTTATAGTCTTATCTCAGCTTGTGCAGCCTCTCATTAATATTCTGTACATATGGAAGAGTTTTCTATATCATTGTCCATTAACAAGGAGAATAATCACTCATTCAGTTATCAAGCAGTCAGCAAAGACCTGGCCTTGCACCCTTAGTGCAAAGAATCATGGGATATCAAGAAGGTTAAATGTGGTTGACATTATGATAGTTACATTTTTTAATATAATTAGACTTCTATAACCAAGTTGATCAAAGATAAGCAAAGAAATATTAAAGTCTTTTAGGACTAAGAGACCATATTAGTAACTCTTTACCTCATAGTAGAATGACAAAAACCATATTTCAGCTGATACATACCAATAAGCATTCTTTTATGGCAAACAAGAAAAGGTCATAAGTTTACATATAAATGACATATTATTACTAAATAGCTTTTAAACGGAAGTGAGTTAAGTGATATTAAAAATATTCAAAACTGAAATGGGACTGGGCATAGAAGAGAGACATAAAACAGCAAACTGACTGAACTACTGTCAGGGGCCAAAGGTTCAGAATTATTCAGCTGAATAAAAAACACTCGCTGTTGTATCTTTGTGGTCATCATTTAGCCATTCATTTCAACAATCATAGAACCTCTGCATAGACACCTGAAAATACATATTTCTATATATTTATATCTATATGAGTATATTATGTAGAGAGACAATATACACCAAGATATACATGTTTATACCTATCTAGGCAATCTATATACTTATTCACTTACTTATATATTCAGTGCCAGTGTTATGGGGGAAGGGGAAATTACACTTTAGATTTGTAGCATTCTACCATTCACATACAACTAAATATCACAATTCAGAGCAGGATGGCAGTAACTCAGTTGTCAAAATAGTTCCAGGAGGCCGCTTAGCCTATCTAGCTGAGGTAATAGAGTCCTGGAAAGCAGAGTGGCTATGGAAAGTGAATAGAAAGCAACAAACCTATGAGTAGCAGCAAAATAAGAAATGATGGGATCTGGAGGCTCGGGGTGCAGAGAGGTTTTATCCCTGAGTGGGAAGCTTGGAACTTGCGAGTGAAAGATTCAAGTCATGTTTCTGCTCTCACTTTCTACTTGTGTTATTGTGAGTCACTCTTTTAATATGTCAGCAAACTACTTCATCATATTTATAACTAGGCCAACTATGTCAATTCTGGGCTAAGAAT
The DNA here is from genome assembly GCA_004027295.1 of Dolichotis patagonum. Taxonomy (NCBI): domain Eukaryota; kingdom Metazoa; phylum Chordata; class Mammalia; order Rodentia; family Caviidae; genus Dolichotis; species Dolichotis patagonum. The sequence continues at coordinate 32,615 of PVJX010007358.1, read as the reverse complement.
CATGTGCATGGAAAACTTTTCAGAAATTATAGTCTTAAATTATTTAAGATGAATAATCATGATTTTACAGAGTGTCCAGTAAGTTAATGAGAACAACTGTTGTGGATATGGAGGAAGTGATGGGCTTGAAGGTTCTGATGGGAAACAAGTTCTCTATCATCTGTACTCTTCACAACTAGTGTCCAAAACTTCACACAAAAGAAGCCAGAGAAGGGTTTTCCATGTAGGGAAAATCTTCGTTAACTTTCTCGAAGTTGAAAGAAGTCATTGCTTGGGAAGACTGGTGGCATTACTAGATGTGCCTTAAACCAGACCTTCTACACAAAAGCTTTCTTGGCTCCACATTTGGGCAAGGCTAGGTGCCTTGTAACCCAATAATTTTGTTTCTGAGTCTTTGAAGGTTCTCTCTGGGTTTCTTTTTATTCATTATTTATTTTGAACTTTTTTGAGGCAGGGTTTCACTACGCAGTTCAGGCTGGCCTTCAACTCACTTTGTAGCCCAGGCTGGCCTCGAACTTGCAGCAATCCTCTTGCCAAAGCTTCCCAAGTTCTGGGATTACAGGTGTGCGCCACCACACCCAGCTTCTCTCTGGGTTTCTTCAGTGCTACCGAAGTACAGCATAGAATCATATCTGAGGCACAGCTTCCCCAAGGACACACCTCCACAAATCTTGTCATAAGGCAACGGGATGCTGTAGAAATGCTCCATATAGGGCTGGGGATTTAGCTCAGCGGCATAAGTGCCTGCCTTGTAAGTGCGCCGTCATGAGTTCGATCCCAGGTACCAAAAAAAAAAAAAGAAAAGAAAAGAAAAGAAAAGAAAAGAAAAGAAAAGAAATGTTCCATATCAACTGCCCAGAGAAATCAGGCTTGATTACTATTTGTCCTCTACCAAGGCAATTACAGACTTCAGAACTGAATCACAAGTAACAACCCCAATTCTGGGAATAAAAACATGCAACAGAAGATTCACAAGCAATAAATCCTTAAACCTAAGCCAGCCAGGCCAAAGGAAAACTCTTGAAAAGAGTTACACACATCTGGAAGAAACCAAAAAGCAGGCTAGGAGAAACAGACACCTCTGTAATGCAACAAGCCATGTTTTCAATTCCTGTGTGACAAGATGGATTATACAACTATGTATTCAAGAAATGAAGAAAGCCTGAATCGAGGTGCTCTTAGAACTTTTGATACATTCATAAAGATTTTAAGTACCAGCTAGACTCAAGAAAAAGTGCCATTGGCAAATATGTCCTCAAACTGGCCTGTCTTCTTTCAACCACTTGCACTTATTACATTCAATTGAAATCATCTGTGACAAGAAGTTCATGTTTCGGAATGCCACTGGAGCCAATCTTGCCAGGGCAATTCCATTCTAACTGTAGACATATGAATAGATACACTACAAAGGGCATCACATGGCATAACAGTCTGTTTTCTATTACTATATTGAAATGTCTGCGGCAGAGCATGCTATAAAGAAGAAAGTTTTATTTAGCTTAAGGTTCTGGAGGCTCAAGTGGCATGGGCATCAGCTCAGCTCTGATGCACAAAAGGAGTGTGTATAAGAGGAAGACATCACATCGCAAGACAAAAGTCCAAAGAGGCCAGAGATTGGCCAATGTTTATCAACATTATTATTAACATATATTAATTATTCAAATTAATTGGTTTCACTGTGTCATATCTACATGTGCATATATTAAGCTTTGATCATGTCCCCTTTTTCTCCTTTTCTCACCCTACCTATTCCCCCTTCCCCTGACTCTTCTCCTGACCCTAACAGTCCCTCTTCTACTATCAGATCATCTTTATTTTTTGGGTTTTTAGATTCCACATATGAGAGAGACTATACAATAGCTTTCTTACCATGCCTGGCTTACTCTGCTTAACATATTGTCTTCCAGTTCTGTCCATTTTAATGCAAATGGAAGGTTTTCATTCCTCTTTTGTCTGAATAATACTCCACTGGGTGATATATGTATATAAATTTGTCTTTATCCATACATCTGCAGTAGTGTCATTATAAACACAGGTATGCAGGTGTCTCTTTTGTATGCTGATTTCATATCCTTCAGATATATGCCTAGCAATGAGATGGCAGGATCATCCGTTTATTCTATTTCTAGTGTTTTGAAGAATTTACTGTTCTCTTTAGTGACTGTAATAGTTTACATTTCCGCATATGGTTGATGGTTTAGTTTTTTAATAACAATAAAAACAGAACTCACTCAGGGACCAAAAGCATCTACTTAAATATCTTCTGAGGGCACAGTCCCCAGTGACCTATGAACCTCTTATTCTATCTCTTAAAGGTCCTATCTCTTGAAGACCCCATTATCTCTCCAGAATGGGAACCAAGATTCAAACATGAGTCCTTTCGGTACAGACCACATCTGAACCACAGACCATGAAGAGCAACTAAAAACATACATTCATACTTAACTTCAGTGACAGGGTTTTGCTCCCAATAACAAATGCATAATGATCTCATCATACAAGTAAAAAAAAATACACTAAGCTTTTTCCTGAATCTTTGAGAGTAAAAATGTTTTGTCCAAGTGAACAAAATGATGCCTTATGATCTGAATTTTCTACCACAGGCATGCTGGAAAACTTGGTCTATACCCACAAATTTTCTTACATTCTTAGAATATCCCTTATTCATTTAGTTTCCCAGAAGAGAAATCCACTGGTCCTCTAACAGAATGCTCCTTGAAATTACAGTCCAGAAACAGGTGGCACATTGTGAGTCAGTAAAAAGTTCAAACTTCAATATTTCATGTCTTTAGATTTCATTAATTCCATCATGAGAGAAATGGTTACTACATGTGATCTCACACACTTTCAAAAAGTTGTTTGTGATGTACCATTTATTTTCTTTATACATTTGAACAGAGAAAAGAGCTTCTATTTCTTTTCTAAACTTACTCTGAAATGAACTTTCAATGGCCCCCTCTCTTAATATTAAGCCAAGTAGATATGACTTTAGATATAATAATTTTCTCTGTGTAGTGAATTATGAGAGCATAGTACCTGATTTTATGCATTAGAACTGGATTTCCTCTTCACATCATACTCAAATGCAGCTCTTCAGGGTCTCAACGTGTGAACAAGTCAACAACATTACTGCCATCTGTATAGTTCAACATCATACTAGGTGCTCTTAAAAATAAAATGCAAATTTGATTTTGATGAAACATAATGTTTGAATAAATTGATACTATAGTAAAAAGGAAAGCTTGTCTCCTCTTTATAGACATACAGAGAGAAAGAGAACAGACGTGAAGAATACACAAGAAAATGACACAAAGAAAAAAGAGATCTATAGAAAGACCCACTAAAACAGAAGAGATCCAGGGATATGAGATACCAGTAATATGTGGACAGTGCTCCTAGCTGAGAAACAAATTTCTTTATCAATCTTAGGAAATTATGTTCTCAGGTCCTTTCTCCGGGGCTGACTGTGCTTGAAAAGGTGGACAAGGCGATAAAAATACATCTAGGTGCTCTAGGCAAATTCTGTTTCTTCTTAATTTCTTTTCGCTGAAAGACTACTACTACTGGCAGACACTAAAAGCCACTGAGTATACCAAGTTTTAAAATTTCTATGTAAGGTTTCAACACATTGTGTGTGTGTGTGTGTGTGTGTGTGTGTGTAGTATGGCATAGTTTTGGTGCTAGCACTAATAAATCCAAATGATATTAGAAGTGCTGGCATGGATAAAGAGCAAATGAAACATTCATCTTTGCAAGTAGAAAAGCTAAGGGGCACAACTATTTTACAGAACACTTTGGTAGTTCTAATTCTAATGTTACTATATGCAGTAACAATCCCACTAATCCACATAAGAAAAAGTTGCACCCTTGAAACTGGTCCTTGACCCTGGATTCAGCGGGTCCTGGCAAAGAAGTATTTTAATTATAATAGCCCAAAAAATGTAAAATAAAGTATCTGGATAAGCCAATTGTGACAGTATATCTATGACTTAATACTGTCCAGAAATAAAAAGGAATTAAGTTTTAATATATGGTGCTGGGGCTTAAACTTCACACACAATAGGCAAGCACTCTAACACTGTGCTATACCTCCAATCCAGGAATGAATGATTAATTTAACTACTAAATACTATGCTCACTATAAACTGATAAATTTCACCTCTTCTTGGAAAATTTCTTAGTCCAATTCAGAATCAAGTATTTTTGTTTACTCTGGGTCTCTCAGGACTTGCATATTACATGTATACTTTTAAAGTTTTGTACATAGTAATATACTGCATATTAAGTCTGGATAAAACCACCAGTCTGCACTACTCCTCCATATATACTGTTCATACAGAAGGAAAAGCAAAGATAAGAAGAGAACTAGAATGGATTGTACTTGTAATACCACCTGGTTGCCAGCTGTTGATACATCTTTTCCCAACTGTACAGTAAAATAGCAACTGACTCTAACAAACTATGAAATATATGATAAATCTAAAGTAATTAAAACAATATGTATGCATGTGGAAAATTTGATCAGAAACACTCCATAGACATATTGGTCCTTAATATGTAAAATATGTGGTATTTCAATGAAAGAAAGAAATATTATTGGGTAAGTATTATAAGGACAACTTGCTTCCAATTTGGAAAAAAAACAAAGTTTGGACTTTGCCTCCACAATTAAATAAAAGTTCATATTTATTGAATAGAAAAATGTTTTAAAAGTAAAAATGTAAATGTTAGAATATTGGACAATATTTTTAGCATATTTAAGAATATCAGTGGAACTGACAAACTAAAAGTTAAAATTTCCATCCTAAAAATCCCTACAAAGAAAGAGAATTCAAAAGACAAATAGGTCATCAGATAATTCACAAAAGAAATAATAGCCAAAATTATGTGAAAGTGTATTCAAAATACCCATAATGAGAAAATATTAAAAATTATATATGTTAGATATATCAGATGGGCAAAGAGTTTTTAAATATAATATTTATTATCAATAAAATAGTGAATGTATCATTTATGTACTATAAGTGAGCCTATAAATTGATAAATCCTTTTTGGAAATCTATTAAGCAGCTTGATACATATCTTTTGATCTACTAATTCCACTGCCGTGTTTCTCCTCTTCTCTTCTCTTCTCTTCTCTTCTCTTCTCTTCTCTTCTCTTCTCTTTTCTCTTCTCTTCTCTCATTTTTGAGACAAGGTGTTATTATGTAGCCCAGGCTGGCCTCAAACTCCTGGTAAACCTCCTGCTCAGCTTTCCAAGTGCTGGGATTACAGGCTTTCACCACCATGCCTGGCTCTATTTCTAGGTTTCCATTATGGTTTGTGTCTAGGTGTCCCCCACCCCCACGTGCGCAAGCTTCATACAGTCATGGAGGTGGCTGAATCTAGTGTTTGTCACTGGTTCTTTGTCTAGTGCTGGAATTAGTGGTGTGAGAGCTGCACCTGCTCAGGAGTGGAGCAGGCATGTAATATAAAGGAAGGAAACAGGCATGTTTTTTGCTTTTTTCCCCTTTCACTCTTGCTGTTTCCAGCCACCATGAACAGCTGCCCCTCAGCCACACCACCCTGCCTTAGAGCCAACTGAGTATGGACTGAAACTTCCAAAAATCATAAGCTAAATAAATGTTTTCTTCCCTAGTTTTGGGCACCAGGTATTTTGTGTCAGTAATGAGAGAAAAGTAACCAAGACTGTTTCTATCTTAAAGAAATGCTTATGTGTGTGCAGTGATACGCTGTACCAATACTTATGCTCTTCTACAATCAAACCTTTTAAACTCCCACTCTCCAATCATTATCTGTCTAAGATTCAAATCCGGGTATAAATTTCCCCTTTCTAATAAGTCATTCTCATTAACATACAAATATACTGTGTTTTATGATATTAAAAACATTGTGTTTTGCGCCACATCCATTTATACTTTCTTTTCTCAGTCTTTTTTATTAAGTTCATTGGTACAATTTAGATATACAAAATTATCACATTCACCTTAGGAAGTTTGTACCTGTACATGATGTATCTTGACTTTTTTTTATCACCTCAAAAGAGACAAACAAATTTGTCTCTTTTTGTACAGCAAATTTCTTTGAGGGTGTCTATAGTTATTGTCTCTAACCCCTCTTCTCCCATTTTCTGTTGAACTGATTTTAATTCAAGATATTGTCCTACCATTCCAGTGAAACTGCTTTTCTCAAGATAACTCTCAGCATGCACGCTGCTAAACGCAATGGTCAAATCCAGATGGTCATCCTAACTGGCCTTTCAAGTAACATATTAATTTGGTTTCTAGGACACTACATTGTCCTGGCATTCCAACTAAGAAACATCACCCTCTTCTCCCTCATCTCCTCAGATTCCAGAACCCCAGGGCTGCAACAGTTCTGCAGGCCCCAGGCTTTCAATCTCATGACTCTGAACAAAATACATATCCTGGTAACACCCATATATTATTTGCCCAAGCTCTACACTTGTCTAGACAACAGCTCTGCTTGCATGTACAATGGTTATCTCACATTTAACATGTTAACTTCAAAAAGAATTCCTGGAATCCCCCAAATCTGCTCCTCTCATCACTTTTCTAATCTCCTTGTGGGGCAGCTTAGCTTGTTTGGGTTGCTATAAAAAAAGTACCATTTACTAGATGGTTTACAAACACAGAGGCTGGAAATATAGCACAGTAGTAGATTGCTTGTTTAGCAAGCAGGAGACCATGGGTTTGGGTTCTCAGCACCCAATAATTAAAAAGCTTTAAACAAAAACAACTGTCACATACAAACATAAAAATTTATTTTCCACAATTTGGAAGCTGAGAAGTCCAGGCCCAAGGCTGTAGGAGATTCAGCAACTGGTAAGAGCCCAGTCTCTTCTTCATACATAATGGCGCTTTTTGGTGCCTCAGGAGATGGTAGAAAGGAAGAGACAAACTCTACCAAAGCTCATTTATGAGGTCACTAATCTCATTTGTGAGGACTCCACCCTTATGAACTAATGGCCTTACAAGGCGCCACCTCCTAATACTATTGCTTTGGGAATTAGATTTCAACATAGGAATTTGAAAGGTGGAACAAGCACTCAGACCATAGCAATGGAAATTTCATCATTCAGGTTAAACAGCCAAGAAATACTGGGGCCATTCTTTATTCCTAGCTTTGTCTCATGCTCTATCTTTTAACAGCTAACTCTGAGGGGCTTGGGGTTTAGCTCAGTGGTGTAAACACCTAACTGTAAGCGCAAGGTCATGAGTTCAATCCCCAGTACCAAAAAAAAAAAAAAAAAACCAAAAGCAAACAGCTAACTCTGATGTTACTGCCTTCAGAATGTATCTGTGATCCAAGAAGGGTCTCTAGCTGTTCATGGTGGCACATGCCTGTAATCCTAGCACTCGGGAGGCTAAGGAATTAGTATTGCTACTAGTTCAAGGCTAGCCTGGACTACACAGTGAGATCCTGTCTCAAAACAAAACAATATGACAAATAAACATTTAAATAAAAAGAAGTGTTTTACTATCTCAATTGTCTTACCATGGTTCAAACCCTGTCACTCCTCAGTTGGAATATGGCAGTGGCCTCCTGATTCTCCTAGTTGTACTCCTTACTCTTTTATCTCATTCAAGCAGCAGTCCAAATGATCCTTTAAAAATCCCTAGATGATGTCACTTCCCTCTGCTTCAAAGCCCTCCTTTCTGTCTAAAATACTCTTTTCCAGCCCCTTTACCACAATTTGTAACCAGGGCCTTTGCACTGAGCTACATCATTAAATTTAAAAATTTAAAATTTTTAAATTTTTCTTTTGAGACAAGACCCCCTCCTAAGTTGCTAAATTGCCCGGGCTGGACTTGTACTTGCCATTGTCCTGGCTCAGCCTCCTAGAGTGCTGGGATGACAAGTTTGCGTCATCATGCCCACCTGAAATATTCTGTCTTGAGCTATAGACATGGCTTCAACACTTAGGTACTTCAAGGCTTTGCTCAGCTCTCACTTTATGAGTAAGACCTTCCTTGACATCCATTTAAAATTATCAGCCCCTCCTCATAACACTCCATGATTCACTTTCTTCCATAGCATGTACAATTATTTGTTTGGTTAGGTATATAGCTCAGTGGTGTGGCACTTGCCTAGCATGTGCAAAGCCTGGGGATAAATTCCCACCATTGGGGGAAAAAAAAAGAAAAAGAAGTCTTCTATTCTGCATAACCTTGTTCTATTTGTTGTTTTTCTTCCTTTAAAGAAAAACTCTATAAGGGTGATGATTTTGGAGTGTTTCATTCCCTTTTGTATTCACAATACCTGGAATGAAACACAGAAAAATTGAAAATACACATACCTAGCAATTGTGCTTAAGTATATGCTTCCAAAAATACATTAATGGGTGATAGTTTGTTAACTACGAAAAAAGAATGGAGTCAAATTTTCTGGGTTTGCTTCTTGACTCCAAGATTACAAGGTATGTGACTGTAAGTTAAATCTACGCTTCAGTCACTTCGTTGTAAAAGGCAATAAAGGTAATAGTAATAATCACAGCACCTAATTATTGTTGCAAATATTAAGTGAAGTAATCTATGTGAAGCATTTTGCATAGCCTCTGGCACATACTAACCACACAACAAATGCTAATAATAGTAGTAATAGAAATAATAGTAGTAACCACATACTAAGGTATTTCATAAGGAGGTATAGTACTATATGAAATGACAAAAACTTGGAAATAACCTGTATAAATCAATAGTCAAATAAATTGCTTTTTTAAACTATGAAATGGAAATTGGTAATGTAATTGAAATGTATCTATATATCTATATATCTATATATTAAATTGAAATTCTCAACATACGATTTTGGGCAAAAAAGTAAATTGTAAAACAATATGCATACAGGATAGTTACATGTATGTTTGTATAAATATTTGACTAACAACATATATATGCTTATTAATTAACAGCTAAAAGTTTCAGCATGCAAAATAAATTACTACTACTAATCTCTGGGCAGTAGAAGATTTGGGAGGCTTGGACAAGGGAAGATTAAGAAATCTTTCCAATTGTTAACATATATTATTATGTGTCTGTATTTACATTTTTAAAATTTAACAATAATACAGTAATGTGCCATTATTTGGTACAGTTATTATAATGACCTTCTATAATTCAAAGGAAGGCACGAACACAGGAAAGAAATGTTATGGTGAGCCAACTGGAGTTTCTTGAGAGGAAAAATAAAATATCTGAAAAAATACACTTGAAGGAATTCACAGCCAGTCAAACACCTCAGAAGAAAGAATTAGTGAACTTGAAAAGAACAGAAACTATCTGAAGTAAGACATAATAATAATAAAAAGACCAAACAAATTAGTATAATCTCATAAGGAAGGAAGGAAATCAAGCAGTTCTTAGATATGTGGAATTTTTAGTCCCAGAAATCTGGGATGTAAAAAAATTACAAGAAATTACCAAATTTTCTAAATTTGATTAAAACTAAATCCACAGATCATATGTCAGTGAACTTAAGATACATAAACAAAAAATATTATATTAAGCACATCATTATAAAGTCCCCAAAAACCAATGACAGAAAGAAATGAAAAGTCAGAAAAAATAAATTATAAGAATGAATTTCTAATCATACATTATGAAAGACATCTCGGTGAAAGACCTGTGTGTGTGTGTGTGTGTGTGTGTGTGTGTGTGTGTGTGTGTGTTGGGACCTAGGGCCTCGCACATGCTAGGAAAGTGCAATACCACTGAGCTACAGCTACAGCCTGAAAGAAAAATACATGAAAACGCCTTACAAAAATTAAGGCAAGGTCTGGAAGTAGCTCAATTGAAGCATGCTTGCCTAGCATGCTTGAGGTCTGAGTTTGATTTCTAGCACTGGAAAAAAAATTTTTTAAATAAAAAATTAAGGTAAAACCACAATGAGGATTCACTGCATAAACGTAAGAATGCCTGAAATAAAAAATGGTGACCATATCAAATGCTTGCAAGGATGCAAAGGAACTGGATCACGCACACACATTGCTTGTGTGAATTAAGACTATCACAGATATTCTAGAAAAGAATATAGCAGTTTTGTTAAGAAATAAAATATACAAGCACTGTATTACCTAGCAGCTGATCTCCTGCAATAAATATTTCACAGAATGGAAAACTTACGTTTGTACAAAAACCTATACACAAATATTCATAACAACTGGCGGCAACCTGCATGTCCTTCAACAAATTGTTAAACTGCAGTTCCTTCATCACACGATGGGTTACCACTCAGCAATAAAAATAAATGAAATATTGGTATACAACAACCTGCATGAATCTCCAGAGATTTATGCTGAGTGAAAAAGTGAACCTTAAAGCATTGCATTCTCTAGCATTTTTATTTATTTTGTTTTTGAGACACAATCTCACTCTGTAGCTCAGGCTGGCCTTGGCTTTGCTATGTAGCCCAGGCTGGCTTCTGACTGGAATTCTCCTACCTTATTCTTCTGAGTGCTAGGACTACAGGCATGTTCACTACACCAAGCTACTAAAGGTTGCAGTCTTTATAATCCTATTATATAACATTTTGAAACGATGAAATTATAGAAGAAACAAAATACTGTTTGTTAGTAGTTGGGGGGGAGATAAGAAGGGAGTAAGTTTACTAAAAAGGCAACAAAAGGGACCTTTCTGTTAACATAAACTTTCTATATCTTGACCATAACAATGTCAATGTACTGTTTTTTAATCTTCATTTTTGTCTTATAATTCTATATGGCTTTACCATTGGGGAAAACTGGGTAAAGCATACATAAACTCTTTCTGCATTATTTCTTACAAGTGCATGTGAACCCACACTAATCTAAAAACAAAAGGCTCATTTTTTTAAAAAAATTGGTACATTGGGCTGGGGATTTAGCTCAGTGGCATAAGCGCCTCCCTGGGAAGCACAAAGTCATGAATTCAATCCCAGGTACCAAAAAAAAATGGCACATTATCTGAATATACAATTTAACAAAGCAACAGAGTGACTATTAAACACATGAAATGATGACCAAAATCATTTGTCATTAAAGAAATACAAATTAAACCCACAGGAAGATGTTACTAGAAACTCAAGAGTGAGTTAGCAAGTGGCATAGCTGGGTTGTCCATACACTGGTGGTGGGAATGAATATTTGCAGTAAGTTTGGAAATACTTTTGCACTTCCTTTGAAAAAAAAAGCATCATCACCATGAAAATTAATTCTAACTCCAAATATTTTATCCAAGCAAAACAAAAACGTAAGACCAAGCAAAGATTTTCACACAAATATCCATAGCAGCATTATTCATAATATACAAAAATTGGAAGAAGATAATTTAAATGTTCATCAACAGATGAATGTATCAACTCAAAGTTTTATAGACATACAATGGAATGCTACTCAGTAATAAAAACAAGTAAAATATTGACACATATAACAGTAAGAATGAGTCTCAAATATACATTATGTTGAACTCAGGAAAACACAGAACAGTACACACTGTATGATGGTCCCATACAGGAAAAGTTTCCCAACCCCTGGAATACTCAATTCAGTAATATGTAAAAGAGACTAATATAATCTGCAGCAATGGAAAGAAAACCAGTGGTTACTAGAGGGTGCCTGTGAGCACTAGCTACAAAGGGGGATAAAGAATACCTTGAGGTGATTGCAAATGCTCTCTGTTAAAAAATTAAACATCCAATTACTGCATTACCTAGAAACTGCTCTCCTCTGGGTTCTTGGGTTCTGAGGTGGTGCAGGGCAGGATAGAAGAGCAAATGGTGGGGAATGCCTAGGTGTGCGGTTTATTAGAAAGAACAGAGAAAAGCCCTCACTAGTTGTCAGGGCAGGGGACCAAGAGGACACCAAGAGAGTGAGTGGATCTAGAAACTTATATACAGGCCCTCTGGGGCAGAGAAAGTATGAAAATGCAGGTTCCTCTCTGGTTGCTGTGGCTTTGATGCTGCTGGTCAGGTTTTCTATCAGCAGTGAATTCCATAAGTTCTTTGCTTTTGCAATTCTAATTTCTCCCAAAGCTTATCTCTACCTTGCCTTCAGTTTGCTGAGTTTATTTAGTTTGTTGACACCTTTGCTTGTTGTCTATTTATTTCTGGTCTCAATACCCCCTCTACAGTGGTGACCTCTGACTGCTATTAGAGGATAGGTGGGCACTGGTCCGTCTAGCAGCTTCTCCGCTGAAAGGGGACACTCACAGGGCAGCAGTCAGGGGCCACTACTGTGAGGTCTATTTCAGGGTCCTGATTAGAAGTCAGAAGGATTGCTTGTTAAAGAGTCTGTATCTCTGTATGTAGCTTTAAACCTTTTTATACACAGGTTTCACTCCCAGATTTGACCAAAATTACACTGAAAGTATCTGAAAAACATTTCTCTGTAGTGAAAACAGGCCGGGAATATAGCTCAGAGGCACAGTGCCTGCCAGGCAAGCACGGGGTTATGAATTCAATTCCTGGTACAAAAAAATCTGCAGTGAACATAGACAAACTTGGTTTTGTTATTGTTATCTAAACAATATAGTATAACGATATTTTACATAGCATTTACATTGTCTGTTACTAGTAGTTTAGTGATGATGTAAAGTATTCAGGAGGAGGTACATAGGCTATATAAAAATGACATATCATTTTATGTAAGAGACTTAAACACCTGCAGGGATCCTGGGACATTTGCAGGCATTCTGGAACAGCTTATCTTTACATATCTGTTCAAAACTTGTATAGATACCAGAGTGGGGCTTACATATCAACAGAGGCAATCTGATTTTAGAATTTTATATCTGTGTGGTATATCTCCCACTATTTTAGACTGGTGGGTACAAGTGCGTTATCTTTTAGGAATATATATAATATTTCCTTTTTTTGTAATTAGGAGATGACCTATAAGCTTGATTTCTTTGCTTTAAGATATTCTTATCTGATATATTTATTTAAAGATAACAAGTTTTATTTATAAGCATGTATTTTTTATTTTATTTTATTTAGCTTTAGCTATAAGAAGAGAGAAGGCACTTTATTTTTGAGGACAATTTTATCTAAGGAATTAAAAGATTTTTGTTGAGCTTTTATAGCTGTCACTGGGCTTTTTCGGCCCCACTAAATCATATTAGTGTCAAGCTACAGGGTTACCTAGAGACTGTTAGAAGGAGCAATGTGGTAACTGGATGCCTCCCCCTTGTATATCTATTAATTTTGATGTATCTTGTTGCTTATACTTTTGCACTGAGGTTTTAAGATCAAGCTAAACCTAGGCCTGTGTCAATTAAAATTAACCTATAAATTTTAACCAATTAAGTAACCAAGGTTTACTTTTCAGACCATGTACAGAGCCTCTTAGCTCCTCTGTCACTGTCATCTACCAGAACAAGTCAGTTTTGCTCAACCAAATGGCTTCCCTTAGAAGCATGGGAGAACTTTTACTCTCTGGTCACTCTCCTTTTAGCACAATGCACTTTTGTTGACTCCTGTCTTCAGTTGTAGCATCTTGTAGAGAGGTTTCCTCATGTTTGTCATGGGTCCTTGTTGACCTTGGAGGACCATAGACAAAATATCCACTATTCTTGTAGCCTAATTATCATTTTGTGTTTGGTCTCTCAGCCTCAGTTGTTAAACACCATAGAGGTTAGTTTTACCAGTATTGAAGTGGAAAATAGTTGGTTTCTATCTATATATCTATACATCTATACATCTATACATCTATACATCTATATGTATATGTATATGTATATGTATATCTATATCTATATCTATATCTATATCTATATCTATATCTATATATCTATACACAGAAGGTCGAGCCATTTGGTCAAGCAAAACTGACTTGTTCTGGTAGGTATTTTTTAAGTCATGATTGCCTTATTAGTCACATTTTTATAGAATATTGTCAGACAGGGGCTGGGGATTTAGCTCAGTGGCCTAAGTGCCTGCCTTGCAAGCGCGTGGTCGTGAGTTCAATACCCAGTACCAATAAAAAAAAAAAAAGAATATTGTCAGATAACAACTATAAACTTTTGCAGGGAAAATGTGAAATCAAGAGTAAACATAACATTATAGCATAACAATTATGTTGACATTATTATGTTAGAACAATTGAGTTTTAAAAATTTGTACAAGTATATTTAAATTTTTATTTCGGTACAAAATATCTGATCACGAGTACCAGTCAGCATCTCCCGAGATCCAGCCATGTTGGAACTCAGGGCGCTGAGCAAGAAAGCAACTCGCCTCCCTTCCTGGTAAGTTGCGGTGCCGCGAGCAAGCAGCGGGCAAGCCAGGAAGAGAACCAGTCAGCATCTCCTGTCAGCCAACCAGAATCAAACATCCCATTCTCCCCCAACCCCTCACCCCCGTTAGCAACTGGGAGCCAGAGGTCTGAGCATCTCTGGGAGGATGACCATATGCAATATAGCAAATATGGGGGATTTTCTTCTATCTTCTCTTTGAAGGCAAATATTTTTATCACTGTTTTGCTTTGTTCTGATTAATTGTTCTGCTCTATTCAATATTCTATATTTTGATAGGTTTTATAATGTTTGGTTTTGGTTTGATTTAGCTATACCTGATTGAATGGACAACTACTGTGAAGATAACAAGATATACTATGATACCTATTACTGTTATCCTGGTATCCTGCTGTGAAGTTCTGTACCAATTTCACTACACTGTCTCAATCGGCTTTGTTCTGTTGTATTTTACTACCTTCAAAATAAAAGTCTAAAAAAAGAATATCTGATCACAGAGAAGAAGTATAGATAGTTGGATATTTGTTTACTATCATTCCTTATTATCAAGACATGTTTGAGGCCTTTTTACCTTTCTATCTTTCATCTGGAAAAAAATCAAATCTTTTAAAAGCCTTTAAATTTGCCCTAATTTTATAAAATAAAACCTAAAGGTGGCAATCTGGGGATAAGCATTGGGCTACTTATAATTAGTTAAGATGTACTATATATCTTTCAGATCTCCTTACTATACTTTTGGGGAGAAACAAAGGGAGACAAATGGGATCTTGTTTAGGTCTCCCAAGGTGAGGTTGTGGAAGCCACAAGCCTTACCTTGAGGTCACACTGCATGTGCACCCCACCCCAAGCCAAGGTTAATATGAAGCTTGTTTTACTATTTGTCATGACTAGTTTAGACATCTCTGTCAGTTATCCAGATATCTACTGTCTATATACAGAATGAGTGCCTTTGTTCTTGGCACATAGCTGATTTAATTCTTACTAGCAGATTAGAAAGGCAGGAGAAAAAAGTTGTACACAATAGCTGGGCATTTACTGAAAATTTTAGATCTAAAGATCTTTATATCTAGGGACCTGTGACACATGCAAGTAACTCACAGAGGGTTTTAAAGTCTGGATTGTCAGTTAGTAGTGACAAATCACATACTTTTATAACATTAAAATGTAATTACAAAATGTTTTTCCACCCGATGACTTTAGTGATGAAGTGACTAGTATAATAAATTTATTTTAACCTTTGCATGTTTGAAGGTCTATATGCTTCATAAACACAAATACATTTAATATACTGTGAAGTAAGCAATAATTAATGTCACAGCTACACATCAAAATCTTTGTATTTTAGTTTTTACATGTAAAGCAGAATTTAGATTTTTTAAACAGGTTTATAGGCTTTGACTGCATTCATGAGCATTAAATTCTATGTTTAGAAGTCTTATAATTTTTAGAAATAGTGTTGTTGGCCAAAAATAGACTATTACTCAATATACAAGTGTATCTCATTTATATAATAACAAAACATTCATTTAATCAAGTTTTACGTGGCAGAATCAAACTTAGATGCTAAATTTCAGTCATTTTATATGTCTAAGGACTCCATGTAAATTGTATAAAAGACAATATCCATTACTTTGTATATATTAAACTTATGTATTTCTAGTTCTATAAACATAACTATAAAGCTTAGACTTACAGGATATCATGTTTTTACATATACAGGTTATGTTATAAATTAAGACAATAGTTTTTTATTTAACAAATTATAAAATGATTATTGAAAATATTTTAAAAGCCAACATTTGATTTAACTTTTAAAACTCAATTATAGTACCCAAATGTTTAACAATGGAAAATACAAGAAACTAAGTGTAATACAGAACTTTTGTTTTTAAAATTAGATTTTATAGGTTATCCAAGAGTACCTTAAAATCTTAACAAAGCCTTCTTTAGACACAGAGAAATTAACCTTTGAAATATAAGCAACTTAAATATATTACAATAATACATTTGGTAGCATTTGTTGGGGTGTGTCACTATAAGAATTTGGGATAAACCCCCCCCAAATTCTCGTCTGTGGACAACTGAACAAATTGGTTCAGGCAGTTGCTCTTTTATCCACAGAGATGAGTCCTGTTTATTACTTTTTCTAAGCCTAAAGGGTTCCCACTCATTTATCTAAACAAGCATTTATTCCTACTTTCTGCATTACCTGACAGAAGGCACTCCCAGAAAAAAAAACAATTATTTTACATCATTTATGAGAAATAAATCATAACACTTAATACATTTTAAATTACATATATGTAATTTATAATTACAATACATTATATATATAGTCATTTGACAAAGGAAAACTCTTAAATTCTTGTGTATAGGCAATAGATATATTTATAAAACCAATTTTTTATTAAGTTTACTGGTACAGTTTATATACACATAATCACATTCATCGTAGGGAATTTGTACCTGCACATGATCTATCTTAATTCCTCTTTTTTCTCAATACTCTCCCTTCAACCTCTTTCCCTCCTTATTTATGAAGCTTTATATTGAGAACCAGTTCAAGAGTCCTGATTGTCTGTCTCTAGAATGCCGCAAGAAAAATAAAAAACAGAGACAAGTGTTCCTTTAATGGCTGAAAGTCAGTGTCTCTGGATCTGACCTCTCCACTCCCAAAGCAGCCACTGTTTATTAGCGGTATACAGTGATAGGTGGGGCTAGTAAAGGACTACAACTCATCCAAACACTCCGACTCCAGTGGGTGTAGGTAATATTGTTTAGAAGTATCAACGGGAAATCGCAGATGGGTGGTACCCATCCTTCCTTTCATTCCACAGGGCAATACACAAAACCAGTCACTGTGAATTTGTGGTCCTCAAAAGCTTTGTTTCCATTTTATCCTTCTTTTATCTTTCTTTTCTATTCCCTTCCTTCTTTGTCTCTTTCTCCCTTCCTAGTTCCTCTTCTCCCTCCTCTTGCCATTTCACAATATGTTTATAAATTTTGGTCCTTATATATTCTTTTGTTTCTCCCACCAGAGATACAATATTGTATTTACACATGTGTGACTGATTTATTTCACTTAAGAGTATGGTCTCAGGTGCATCTATTTACCTAGAAATGTCTTTTCAGTGTATCCTTCTTTATGGCTGAATATTACTTCACTGTATAAAAACACAATTTTTTACCCATTTCTTGCTTCGTGAGCATTTGAACTGTTTCCAAGTTTTAGCTATTACAAATTCTGCTGCTATAACCATGGGTACATAGATATCACTGTGGTGTGATTTTTTATACTTTTGGAAAGATATTCAGAAGTGGAACAGGTGTGTCAAATGGCAGCACAAATTCTAGTTTTCTGAAGAACTGACACACTGATTTAAACAGTGATTGCACGAATCTATACTCCCACAAATAGTAGAGAAAGGTTCCTTTTTCCTCACAGCCCAATCAGCATTCGTTATTGGTTGATTTCTTGAAGATAGCCATTCTTTCTGGAGTGACATAGAATCTCATCATTGTTTTAATTAGCATTTCTCAAATGATCAGTCATGCTGAACATTTTTTCACATATTTATTTGCCATTTGTACTTCTTCTGAGATGTGTCTATTCATTACAGATACCCATTTTTGCATCGAGTCTTTAAGCTTGGGGGGATATAATTTTTTCAATTCTTTATATTTTCTATATATTAGTCTTCTGTCTGAGGGACAAATGGCTAGTTTTTCCCACTATGCAGGTTATCTTTTCACTCTGTTGGTGATTTCTTTTGCTGTGCAAAAGTTTTTTAAAAGGGTGAGAGCCCATTTGCTAATTCTTTGTAGTATTTCCTGTGCAATCAGGGTTTCCTTTATGAAATCTTTGCCTACAACTACGTCTTCAAGAGAACTTCCTATTCTCTCTTCCAGCAGGTTCAGTGTTTTGGTTTTAATATTTAGATCTTTGATCCATTTTGATTTTAGTTTAGGGCATGGTGATAGAAATGGGTCAGGTTTTAGTCTTTCCATTTGGAAAACCCATTTTTCCAACACCATTTTCATCCAGTGAATGTGTGTGGTTCCTTTGTCAAAGATAAGGTGGTTGAGTATATTTGGAGTTGTTTCTGTATCTAATATTCTGTACTAGTGATCCTCTGGTCTGTTTTCTGTTTGTTTGTTTGTTTTGTTTTTCCAATACCATGCTGTTTTCTGTGTGGATGCTTGTAGGTTTCTTATGGGAGATAAGTTTTATCACTAGTATCAAGGGGTCCCTAGTAAATGTCTATTCCTCAGCAATGTCTTCTAAGAAAAATATTTTTCTTAAATGAAGCAGCCTCAGAAGTTTACCAGTTATTAACACAGATTAAACAGGCAGATTGACAAATACATAGAACATGCAAAACAACTACTTTTAAATCACAGTGCACTCTTAGAAGTATTGTTCAAGTTAAGCTATAATAATCCACTATAGTTATAGATTTAGAACCATAAAGAGACTAGTCATAATGTTTTATACCAATGACCAATTTGTATAGAGCTCTCTTGTAATAATGTAACACCAGTAAGAGTTAGACAAATAAGGAGAAAGAAAAACCACTTTACACTGGGAAAGCAGCACTGTTGATAGGATTAGACTAATGGTTTCTCTTAACTTAGGACTATAGTTACTGAAGTAAATTTCTCCTTTAATAGCTGTTGCCCTGTATTAGATTTCTATATGATGTGACTTTTATTTAGATGTCCTCCACCAAGGTCTCATACACTCATACAACCCAAGAAAATGATTGAAAAAATTTTGAATTTGGCCTGAAAGAATGCTCTAGTACTGTTATGACCTGCAAAAATAAAACAGAAAACTTGTTTGCTGAAAATATCAGCAGTAAAAGGCCAAGAAATTTGGAACTATACAATAAAAAAGATGGTTTACGGGCATCACTATAACCAGGGGGACTAAACCCTTTGCTACCTCAAAATTGCAAATGTTGGTGATGGGGTTATAGCTCAGCAGCACAAGTACCTGCCTGGCGTGTGCAAGACCCTGAGTTCAATTCCCAGTACCAAAAAAAATTGCAAATGTGAAAGACTACTTTCAGAAAAAGCCCTGAGCATCATGTCCCAGAATGGCCATGGCCTAGAAAATTTATTCCTCAGGACTGTGTTCATAGTACTCAGCCATCCAATCACTCAATTCCTACAGCTGAGAGCAAAGGAAGCCTGACTACTGCTCCAGCTTGCAGCAGACCTGAGCATCATCTGCATGGCACTGGCTTCCAGGCACATGCAGAATGCAAGAGTTATGGGGTCAACAAGGCTTCTCCCAGGCATTCACATGATGAAGTGAGAAAATGTGCCCCTCAGAGGACAGTGTGTGAAGCTGTAAGTCATATTTCAGCTTCATAAGCTGAAAGGATAGTGGAGACTCCAGAAGTTTGGAGCAGAGAAAGTGTGTGTGTGTTCTGACCTTTCTCCCACACTTACCTCTCCATAGAAAAGATAGGCTCCATGTTGAGTGCCAAAGATGCACCCAGCTCTCTTCCTTTCTGAGCTCCCTTCCCTTTTTTCAGGCAGTTCAAAAGGACATAAAAGAACAGCAAATGGTGATAGGGAAACAGCTTGGTGTGTGGTTCACTAGAAAGAACATAGAAGAGCTCTCACTAGATGAGAGGGGCAAGAAGATGCCAAGGAAGTGCCTGGAAATACAAGAGAGTTATATTACTAGTTTCTCTTAGTTGATTAAAAAGAAAGATTTGTGCTAATATCATTTGGAGAATTTTCTATGCCCATAATTTGTACTCTCATTAACAACTTTAAAGATAAAAATACTAAATGTATTAAGTGTTGTTATTTTCCCACTATTTTGTTATGAAGTTTTGTTTTTATTTTTTTCTCATAAAATAAAATAAATAAATAAAAAGTAGAAGCTTACATATAGCTATTTGGAGCAGAAAACATGCGAAAACAAAAGTTTGTCTCTGGTTGCTGCAAATTTCTTGCTGCTTTGCCAGGCTTCTCATCAATAGTGAATTCCATCAGTTCTTTGTATTTTGCAGCCCTAATTTTCCCGAGGCTTATGTCTACTTTACGTTCAGTTTACTTTGTTTATTCAGTTTGCTTGGGCCTTTTTTTTTGTCCCTTTATTTTTGGTCTCAATAGAAATGTTTGATTGGGGTGTTGGTTATAAAGATTTGCATACTTGTCAAAACTCAAAAAAATCTTTTAAAACATGTTTTGTTCTATACAAACTGGATGTCAATAAAATTGATGAAAATACTATAATCTGAAGACTGTAAAAATTCAGAGAAAATAGAAAGGAGTCCACTAGATTTCAAGCCAAATACCCTGATTTTCAAATATTAGGGAACAGAAGGATCTTAGAAATTCCACAGATTATTTCAGTATAGAGCCAGTGATAATTCTGAAATAAATTGTGGAACAGGTGAATTTAATGATGTGGATAATCTGCAGGTATCCCCAAGACTTCTCAAATAAGGTGTGTATGTGTGTACATATAATTTATATGATATGAGAATAGTAAATTTGAGACACACCATAAACCAATAATTTACATATTTTAGTACACACTGCAATCATCTGAGGAACCTTTGCAGCATACTGATGCCTACCTCCCACCAGCAGACATTCTAATTTACTGGTTTGGGATGCAGTTTAGACACTGGGCTTTTGTTTAAGTTGCTCAAATGATTTGCTAAATCTGAGAGCCATGGCAATAGACCAAGAACCTTCCATTTCAACTAAGAATTAAACAAAAAGTGGTAGAGTAACATTAGGCGAGATGAATGTATATGCTAGATGGTGCCATGTGAACACTTGGATTTATCTGAAATTCTATCTGAATTCAGATAATGGTATGTACAGGTATGCTGATTGACAGTATTTAGGGCCAGGCTCCATGCAAAGGATCATAAACAATTATATCAATTATCTTCAAAGTATGCCAAAGACAGTTGGGCCTAGTTTTGCTTGTGGTAAAAACTGTATGTTCCTTTCTTAAACACCACACAGACTATAACCAAGAACCACTAATATAGACCCAGAATTAGATGCTTTCCCACTAAAATTATAAAAACAAATACTGCAGAAATAACACAAAATCAGAATCAGATGGTACCTGTAAATGATAGCAGAATCAAGTGTTTGCATAGTTTGAAACAATGCCCAAAACAACATGAAACGTAACAATAAATAAAGAGTTGCATTATGATAGGGGGCTGAATTGTAATCCCCACCCACTCTCAAATTTGTATGTTGAACTCCTAATCCCCAGTACTTCAGAATGTAACCATATTTGGGAATAAGTCTTGAAATATCGATGGTAGTTACTAATGTAGTATGGATGTCACCTTTGAAAGAGGAAATTCAGACATAAACATGCACATACGCAGACCGAGGGTGGTAATTCCAGGACATGAGAAAGCAGTTATCTGCAAGCCAAGGAGATATGGCAGGCCTCAGAAGAAACTAACACTGTTGACACCTGATCTTGGATTGTTAGCCTACAGAGAAAATGAATTTCAGTTTACAAGTCACCTAGTCTTTGGTCCTTTTTTTTTTAACAATAGTCCGAAGAGAATATATATCTCACGTTTAGGTCCAAAAGTATCCAATGGATATTTATAGGTGGTATACAAATATTGTTAAATGGTTGTTACTGCCAGACATGGGATTTTTAACCAAGTCCATGTGTAATATGAATTTTTATCAGTCAAGTTTCTTACCTGCAAATAAATGAAGATTATCTTGTTTGATTTAAGTGAAATGAAAATTTATTGAAAAAAGCATCGGGTAGGTCACAGAATCATCAGAAAATCTAGGTTTATAAAAACCAGGAAAAACGGGGATTTTGCAAGAGCAAAAGCACATTGCAACATTACTTCATTAATGTGTACAATTTTTTTATGTTTAGGAAGCAGCTATAAATTAATTTAGCTTTAAAAAACAGAGAAACCACACCCCAACTTTTCTCTATATAATAGGGACACTGCTGTTCTCACATGAATATTGATAATCACTCATCACAGTGACAGCATAGTTATCCAGCTTGTATAGGACCCCACCGAAGACCCCACTGCTCTTGCTAGGAGTACTGCAGAAATCATGGCCAGTGTTCAGTGTCCTGAGCTTATGATACGAGAGGCAGGATCACAGAGACAGAAATGTTCATGAAGGGCCGCTACAATATACAAGGTGATGCATTTAATACCTAGGGTTCAAATCATTAGAGAAAATAGTCTTGTCTTTTTTCTTTTTTTAATTTTAAACACAAACAAGTAAAAATAATAATAGAATAGAGTTTCAAAATAGGGTAGTGGGAGTAACAATAATTAATGCATTGTGTATTGTTATATTCATAGTAGTTGTTCAGAGTACAAGATATAGGCATGAAATATTACCCAATCAATATCAGCACAAAACTTTTTTTTCAATGAACTAAGAGAAACTAGCTGCATAAGTATCTTAACTGTCTTGAGTGTCTGTGTGTATGTATGTATTTTTTTCTTTTCCTTTTCTTCCTTTCCCCTTTCTCCCATCACAGCATTTCTTTTCTTTTGAACAGATTGAACTTGAAGTTCATGCATGCTTGGCAAGTGTTCTAATGCTAATGCCAGATATATCACAAGCCCTTTTGTACATTTTATTTTGAGACAGAGTCTCACTAAGTTGTCCAGGTTGGTCTCAAATTTGCCACTCTCCTGCCTCAGCTTCTGTAATACCTGCGATTATAAATCTAGTCCTACATTTATTTCTCACATATACTATATAAAAGGGCACTATAAAACAAAAGAACATATAGAAGGGATTGGCAGTGACTTGTAAATTGTTTTGACAACTAGAAAAAAAATATAGAGAGAGTGTACTAGAGCTGTTTTCAAATATCCTTAGGGCTATCACAAACAGGAAATATTCTATTTATTCTGTGTAGCTACAGAGGACACAACTAGGACCAAGACTTAGGGAAATCGATTTTGAGTTTAAACAGGGGAAAGCCTCTAAAGATATAAATGCTTCAGTACAAAACCCTGCTTTGGAAAACTGATAAGGAGGTAGGCAGAAAAGGTGTTGTTACAGAGGATCCTACTTTGGATTGGTGAGTTACATCATCTCAAAGTCTATTCTCCAGGCTCTTTCCAAACAGAATTTCCTTCTGATTGTTCATAGAGTCATCATAGTGCCTACCACTTATTCTTTGCTCCAGAAATACAAAGAAAAAAGTATACTCTAGGAAAGGGCAAAAGGGACAGTAAGCCATGGCCCAAGGATTCCACCTTTGGATACCACACATAGTTCCTGTGACAGTCCCAGTCAGAGGAATGTATCTTTCCATGCCCATGCTGATGACACTACAAGGCAGGCCCTACCACACAAAGAAGTTGATTGATCTTCCTCCACAACAGGGGCGCAGGGTCTGAGCTTGGTAGCTTTAGCCAGTTTAGGAGACCAGTAGGGCCACTGCCCTTTCACTTGAGGAGAATCTTTGCGTAAAAGGGGAACTTGGGTGCTTAAACTTGTTCCAAGTTTAGTAGGTCAGTCTGGAAGAGGAGAGAACATTATGCTAAGAATATCATTGTCTATCGTTAAGATTGTCCCCAGGCCTAGCCCCTACAATCTTGGAGCAATGGGACCATCACAATAGAAGAAGGAAGGGAAGTAAGAGCTGGAGCCAAAGAAGAATGGGAGAAAGGGAAGAAGGAAGAATGGGAGAAGGAGTAAGGAGAGGGGAACAGGAAAGTGAAAAGGGAATATGAAAGAGGGATACTCTGAAACACAGAACAGAGGCAGCAGTATGACAACAGAAGCAGGCCTGTCTCCAACTGCAGAGGAGAAGTAATGAAACAGTTACAGCTTTAGTGGCTCAGCGAGAGTTTTGCCGAGGTGGTCTGCTGGGACACCAAGAGGCTTTCACCTATAGGAATTACCAGAGCAGCTGGACTAGGTCAGAAGAAAATAGCAGACATCACGAGACTTGTAGGAGTCATTCTCAAGCAATGTCCCTTGATAATTTCCGGAGCACTGTAGAAAAAATTTGATGAGGACTGGGGTCCCTCAATAAATGGATGTTACCTAAGCCCTATAACATTTTCGTCATTTAAAACATTTTTATTCTCAGGCATCACAGCAAGAAAGACAGGACATGCTTCAGCTAAGAGTCTATATTTATAAGACAAAAAGCTTACAAGGCTGTCCATCCCCAGGAAACAAATCATACAAAGTACACAGTCAAAGGCCCTCAGGAGAAAAAAGAAAGCAGAAAGTTGCTGTCTATTTTAACATCTTAGCAGCACACTGCTAAGTAATCTTTCTTCCCAGTCCATCTAAAGACAGAGAACCCTAAGTACAAGGTTTATGGAGTGGCCAGAGAGAGTGTGGTGTCACCATGGTATCAGGCCACAGGAGGCAAAGCTGACTGAATGGTGGTCCAGCGTAGCTAATGATGTTGCTAGGAAACTCACATCTGCCACAATCTACCCACTCTGCTTTTTGTGCATCATTTACTCACCACAAATGACATGGCAGCATCACCCATAAGGTTGGCAGGAAGCCCATCATAAGTCAGATCAGAAAATTCCCTGCAACCCAAGCAGGAGGCAGACTGGTGCTGCTTTCCACACACTGCTCATACAACCAGCTGACTCTCAAGGGAACTTACACATCCCCTTGTGACACCCACCACCAAAGCTGCATGCCAGAGCTGCTGTTAAGTGTGCTGTGCTCCGGCTGAGGCAGACTGTGCCTTCGACAAAATAGGAGTCGTCCAAATGGTTGCAGTGAAAGCCTGGTTGAAGGCAAAGGAACAGACAGTCACAAATAAAATCTCACCAGGAAACTGGAAACCATGGAGTGAGACTGCTAGAGGCTGGTGGCAGTAGAAAATGTAGCCTGAGAGTGGTTTATGTGTACCTGCAGTACTTATCGAGCACACAATTTCTGCACAATATTGGCTTGGTCACTGAGGATTAGAGATAAATCAGAAATAGTGTAGGCCATTGGTGAGTTCACAATAAATTAGTGGAGGGAGATCTATAAATACTTAGGCTAGAAGAAAAACATTTGCGACGCTGAAGCAGAGAAATCAACCAAAAGCTGTGAGGAGACCAAGGAGGAAAACCCATTCATAGTCCAGGAGTGATCATGGGCCTCTTTCATTGCCCATCATGTATAGAGGGCTATGCAAGCCAGCACAGTTTAAAAGTCCACAGTCAGGACAGAGTAGGAAAAATGGGTCCCTGTTTGGAAAGGAGACAGTGACATCAGCAGTAGATCTTGAGCAATGAGGAGACCAAACTGAGAAGACCCAAGAATATGGACTGGCTCCATCTCAACCAGCACTGTCAACCAGATATTACATGAGCTACAAATGCCAGCCACACACATACATGAGAATTTTCTACTTGTAACATTAATGAAAAGAGTAAAAATAATGAAATTAATAGCATTTTTTAATCTATCAAAAATGTCATTTCCACATGCAATCAACATAAAATATTAATATTTTTACTTGAGCTATGTTACATCATTTCCTTTAGCATATTTAGTCTTTTAAGGAGGAGCAGCCATACTTCAAGAAGCTAGTGACCACTGTATTACAGAACACAGATCTAGACAACAGTGGTGGAACCAAAGAAGAGATGGAAAAGGTCAAACTCTAAGAGCACCTATCAGTGTCTAGACATTAACTCTATGACACTGTGTCAGCACAGAAAACAGTCAGGTAATGATAATATGTCTCATAAGCCAGGTATGGTGGCACATGTCTGCAATCCCAGCATTTGGGATGCTGAGGCAGGAGAACTGCTGTGAGTTTGAGGCCCACCTAAGCTACATAGTGAGTTCAAGGCCAGTCTGAATTACGTAGCAAGACTCTGTCTCAAAAAAATGATAATATGTCTCATAAAGGTAATAACAACTGTGACCTGTAAAGTCCTTAATTTGCACTACCATATGCACTATTATGACACTGAATTCTTACAGAGATACCACGAAGTGGATATTGTGATCATCTCCATTTATAGATGGAAAACTGAGACTGAAATATGAAATAGCCTTTCCAGGATTATAAAGAGGAATAAGTTGAATTCACGCTTGTCTGAGTCCTATGGCAGCACTCTCAATCACCCATCACATTCACTGCTCCGGCACACTGCATTGCCTACCAATGTGCATCTGCCTCATTAGACCATGAGCTGTGCAAGACAGGACTGCGTCTTAGTCACCTCTGAATCTCCTCCAACAGGCACAGTGACCAGTGATCACGTGTGAGTGAATCAGTGATCATTCTTAGTTTCATTTGTTTGTTCATCTAATTACATATTGACCTAGTCTGATCCCTAAACTTACCTATGGGGCTGGATGCTGAAAAACTTCAAATATAGTTTACCAAATACTGATGTCACTTCCAAAATTTGATCCATCCTGAGAAGAAAATAATAAATGTTTAAAAATGATGCTATTGTATGATAATGAAGGAAGTAGTGAGCCTTAAGCATGCAAATTCATTTGGGAAGTGTGGAAGAAATATGGTGAGAGGCTGATTCCTCTAAGTAGAAAGAGAAGGTCTCTGATGGAAGTAAGAGCAGAGATATGGCCAAAAACCATGAGTGTTGAGTGACACCTGCAACATTTCAAGACTCTTAGTGGCAGAAGCCTTAACTTGTGTATATCAAAAACAGTGGAAGTTGGACGATCACTAAAATCAAAGATAGGATGAAATCACTGAAATGGAGTATATGGATAAGTAAAGAAAATGTAGATGTAGGACACCCAACATTATCTACAAGTAGAAATAAGAAGGTTAAGCCAGAAAAGATTAAGGGAGACTGGTGTATGAGGTAGGAAGAAAATCTGGAAGAGTATCAGATGTTATTAGGCATCCTATAAAGGAAAAACAAAATATAAAAGGAATCATTAGACTTAGTAATATGGAAATAATTGTTCACCTGGATCACAATACTTACAGTGGAATGGTAGGGAGAAAGTCTTTTGGGGGCAAGTTCAAAGTGGGAGGGGAAAAGAGTAATTAAAGAATATTTTACTGTAGGCTAAAGAAGAATATGATATATTAGTAGGCCTCCCGTTGCTAGGACAAAATACTTGACATACACAATTTAAAGGAAGAGAAGTTTCTTTTAGCTCATGGTTTCAGAGGATTCCGTCTGTAGTCAGCTGTCTCCGAAGTAGAAATATCATGACAGAAGGGTATGGCAGGAGAACTTGCTCACTTCATGGTGGTGGGAGAAGAGTATTTGGGAAGAATGCTAGAGACACAGGGTGTAGGGACCAGATGCAATCCCCAAGGTCACACCTCTGTGATTCACTTCCTTCAACTAGGGCCCACCTCCACCACTCAACTCTGCACGCACTAGTCCATGATGAGTTTAGTGCTCTCACAATCCATCACCTCTGCAGAAGTCACTTAATCCAGTTGACAGTCAACTTTAACCCAGACATCACTCCAGTGAAGATTCTTACAGCACTACAGTGAAAAGCTGACAACCCAGATGAATTGGAATTGCTAAGTATGGAGGCACAAACTGTAATCCTAGCACTTGGGAGGTTGAGGCAAAAGAATCACGTGAGTCTGAGGCCAGCCTGGGCCACACAGTGAGTCCAGGCCAGCCTGAACTACCTACCAAGACCCTGTCTCCAAAATACCCAAATAAACAAAAACACAAATGTTTAACTGGCACAAATTATAAACATGATGTAGGGTAGCAGGAGAAGAAATAATCTTAAAGCTGTTTAAGTTTGGGAATGGGAGCATTTTTAGTTAATCCTTGTCATTATACAAGCACTCATCCTTTTTAATAAAAATGACCAGGATAGAGGAGTAAAAGCACAATTGGTACTTACAATTTATATCATATGTTTTGAGGCCTAGATGATAATATACACGATACTACTTTGATGATGATGATGATGATGATGATGATGACTACAATAATCACTAACAATAGGGCCGGAAATATAGCTCAGTGGCATAAGCGCCTGCCTGGCAAGCACAAGGTCCTGAGTTCGAACCCTGGTACAAAAAACAAAAAGTTGTTAAATCACTAACAATGACATCTGCCATTAAAGTGATTGCTATGCTATATGTCAAGCTCTGTGCTAAGCATTGTATAGCATTGCGTCTTTGACACAACCACATGAGCCAGGTGCTACTGTGTCTCCAGTTGGCAGGTAAGAAATCAGTGACAGAACAAAGACGGACTGTTCCAATGGTGAAGTTAGGATTTGAGCCAACTGATTTCTAGATTCTTCTTGAGAATTGGGGTTGACAGGTGCTGGCACCAGTGAATGAAGTAAGTCCTACTCTCCATATACTCATATACTGAGTGCCTATCCAGGTAGGCAGATACACAGAGTAGTGGCAGTTTTTTGTTTTATTCTTACTGGTGTGACTGAACCTATGGCCTTTATGCTGAGCTACATACCCAGTCCTTTCATTTTATTTTATTTTTATTTTGAGACAGGGTCTCACTAAGTTACTAAATTACCCAGTTACTAAATTACTCATGTGGGCTGTTAACTTGCCATCCTCGTGCCTCTGTCTACTGGAGTGCTGGATTATAGGCACACCTGTAGGCACACCTCTATTTCCTTTAACTTGCTTAGACAGCAAACACAAAATGGATAGGTCAGACTCTCAATTATTCCAGGATTTCTCCTTCAGGTCCAATTCAGACATTCTGAAGTTAGTAGAATACGGACTCTCTACTTCATACACGTAGTTACATTTTGTGGCTAGTTCCCATATCTTCTTGGGACTTAAAAATGTTCATCAAAGCTACAGCTGACATCAATTCACTACAAGACATTTTGAGGGGAAAAATTTAGTGTTTTAGTAGAACTAGGTCAACAGTGAAAAATTTCTATTTCCTGGCTAAGTCACTACTAATATAAATGACTTGAAGTCTCCATGTCATATGGCAGAGGAACAGAGCAGGACATTCTCTCATGACTACCACCAGTATCCACACATGGGGGAACATGGCAGGCAGCCCAGGCAGGGCCTGGTTCAATAGGGGCCAGGTCAGGCATGGATACTCCAGACTTATGTCCTGAGCAAAGGAGTGCCTTTCACCAGACCTCCTCCTCCTCCTCCAAACAACTCAAACATCCAGGTCAGAGTTGGAAAGGAGGAGGAATAGATGTGATAAGTAATATCTTGAGTTCCAGATCTGATCGCCCAACAGCTATCAAAGGAACTGACCATTAGCTCTCTCTTCAGAATGTTTCAAAATCTCTTGCCGCGTTCAGAGAAGTTAAAGGGTTCACTGGGCTGCAGACAACATCCTAGCATCTGCTGACTATGTCGGTGTGCAGGAAAGAATGCTCATTATGCACTGAAGAGTGCAGTTTTGATCTTTGCTCTGCTGCTTACTAGCTGTACACTTTTGGATAAGTATTTTACCTCTCTGATGTTCATTAGCAAAGTGGAGGTGATAACAGTACCTACCACCTTGGGGCCATGTAAGGATCAAATGAGATGACATATAAGATGTTTTATATACCAGAAAGCTATACACAATGTAAACTATCCTACAGGAGTCTTACAGTTAGCTTGTTGTATGATGCTTGCCTGCTATATAGAATCTACAGGGAAAGATATTCCTATACCAAAAGATGATCCTAACTTCTGGTGTCAAAATCATGTGAAGACCTTAAAACTGGGCCCTTCTAGCTCAAATGTAAGCACTCAAGCCATCTCACACATTTTAGAAAATGTCTAGAGAAATACTTATTATTGATTAGGCATCTCATTGATGGATTTCAACAGACCATCTGCTCCCACACAGAAGCTTCAGGCAGATTCAGGATTATAATTCCCATTCTACCAAGAGGCCATCAGCAAAGAGTTCAGGAGCATGGAAAGGCAAACTGTCTTATTGTTAACAGTAATACTGGTATTGTTATTTTAAATTACCGAATATAAATGGTAGAGTAGAGCAGATAAATACCCTATTATCTTCAGGAACTAAGATTCTCATAAGAAAAAGAGAGACAGACAGACAGACAGAACTATACAAATCAAAGAAATTAAGTAAAAATTCTGAAATTTTACAATTAAATTGGAAATCTCAAAGTGAACTCATGACTTCTTTACAAATGTGGACGTATTTTGTGGCTCTCTTTACTGAAAAGCCTGGAAACAGTGACCACTTGGTAGCAAAAGGCAGCCAAAACACCTAGGTTAGATTTCTAAGCAACATATCGCAGTAGCAGGAGGCAACATTTCCTGGAGAAATGGCAGATTCTCCCAAGGACTGAAACGTACAGCCAGAGGATATCTTGCTCACGCCACAAATCAAAATCACCTGTGAAGACTACCAAGGTCAAGGTCATGTCAAAAGAGATCAGAACCAACATGCAGCTCCTGCCAGCCAAAAATGGGGCAACTGGAACACCACAAACATCTACTACAATCTACTGAAGAAAAATATGCTTTAAAATCCATGATTTAAAAAAAAATTTTAAAAAATCCATGATTTTTATTGTGCATTCATAATACTGTGATTGAGCCCTACTGAAATTTGCTAAAATGAATATTCACAAAGAGACTAAAAATTCACAAAAAGGATAAGCATTTCTTCCGCTTCTTCTGAACAAACTACACATCAGGGTAAGCAATCAGTTGATGAGGGACAGTTCTTGAAGGGATATTGCCACTAATAAAGACAGAATTTTTTTAAGTCATTATTCAGTAATTCAAATAATGGACCTAGAGAATTATTACTGATTAATGATAAATTCATTAGAAGAAAAGTTGGTGGGAAACTTCGTAATAATAGGTTCAGACTGACACCACCAGATTCCACTGAGGAAAATATGCAGCGCTTCTTAGTGATGAAAACTAGGCATTGTGTACCTCTTGATGCAATATGATAGTAAAGACACGAGCATCTGTGAAGAAGTCTCTGAGAATAAAAACATATGTGCACAGGTTGTACATAGGCAATGTAGGTGAACACAGGAGCACACATACACACAGACCCCTTAATTTCACCAATCAGCTAGACCTAAGTGTGAGTCTAAAAGAAATACTGGGAGAAGAGAAACAAGTGTAACTGCACTAAAAAAGAGCAGTTAGCAGTTAGCTAAATCTAGAATGTTAGCCATCCCATAGTTCAAATGAACCAATTTCATGGTAAGGGAATGGTGAGGGAAGTAAGGGGTAGTGAACACTGTATATTAACAAGAGTACAGTTGGGCTGGGGATTCAGCTCAGTAACACAAGCACCTGCTTGGCAAGTGCGAGGTCATGAGTTTGATCTCTGCTACCAAAAATAAAAAAGAGGGCTGGTGATTTAGCGCAGTGGCATAAGCGCCTGCCTTGCAAGCGCACAGATGTGAGTTCAACCCCTGGTATTGATAAAAAAAAAAAAGTCTGATAACAAAAATAAAAACAGAGTATAGTGACATAATTTCTAAATAAAATGAATGAGTTTTGCTTGGATTCTGCTTTAAACAAACCAGTGGTCAAAAGCAAAGCTTAAGATGATCAAAAACTTGTAATGCAGATGGCTATAAGATAACATTATGAAATTACTATAACTTTTGTTAGATACCATAAGGACATTTAGGTTATACTTTTAAAGTCATTATCTGTTGGAGATATGTATTAAAACACTTGCAGGTACATGATGCAGGAGATTTGTTCTACATACATTAAAAAAAACTGGAAGCTTGGTGAGAGGGAGAGTAGATAAAACAAAACTGGCATTGCCCTATGGTTACAGGCAGCTGATTCGTTAGAAATATTATAGGCAGTCAGACAGGGCTAGGTCCTCCAAGGAGCCAGTACAGAAGCCCAGATACCTTGCAACTGTAGGGGAGACAGGCACCTCCTGCAGTGGGCCAGGCCTCAAGACAAAAGATCAAACAAATGCATCCATATCCTAAGGACTGACATTCTCAATAGTTCCCTATCACCCCGAGGAAGTTAGGAGTCACCATTGCAACCCTCTAAGGGAAGAGTCACTGTTCTCTAAGAATGCCCAATTTCTAAGTGACTCACTTCCCCATTTGTCCCTAAGGTAATCAGTTTTACCTGAACTATTAATCTTATTGGTTAACCATAGTTCTGTCCCACCTTATGCCCCTCTGCCTTGTGAGTTCCCAACTTCCCCACCTTGAACCCGTCTCACCCCATGGTTTTACTCTATAAAGTCCCTAGAAAAGACAGAGTCCTTGGCAACCCACTCAGGACCCTTTCTGTCTCTCTCAGACAGAAGTTTCTTTCTCTCCATAAATATATTCTGCTTTTAACCTCCATTGTTCCTAAAACTCATTCTTCCCTATTTCACTATTAATTACTAAAGCTGAGTGACCCAAACTTAATGATTCATTTTACTCTTCTTTGTATATACAAAA
>PVJX010007357.1:0-71391 GCA_004027295.1 Dolichotis patagonum | reverse complement strand
AGTTTTTAAAACTTTACCTATTTATGTGAAAATCATTATTTCTGCTTAAGACTTCCAATTTTAATAAAGGTCTTTAGGCTATTCATAAAATTACTTGTATCCAGAAACCATTATGCCTTTTGCTGTGATTATATTCTTTCAAAATCCATTATTTCCACACAGCCATTTCTGAGGTGATTTTGCTACAATTGCATATATAACAAAACCTTTATTTCTTATTTACCAAATAATACAATTTTTTTAACTTTCTGGGCACTAGACAGAAGCATATTTACTTTGATTATACTTGAACAAATCTAAGTAGTCTGCTTTTTTTCACACAGCTTTTTCTTTGTGTTTGCATTTTCAGAATTCAATGCTATTAGCAAAACACTATAAGTCCTATTTTGAATAAATAAAGAGAAATGTTCATTATAAGAGAGCATCAAATCATAACAAATTGAACAAAAAGACAAACCCTTTTGTGATATAGTCAAATTTTTGTGCCTTTGATATTCAAAAAAATCTAATGGGTTTGAATCCATGTTTTAACACAAAACACAAAGTGGAAAACAATATTAAAGAGAAAAACTAAATATATAAGGGCTGAGCTGACAACAAGTTGGAGAAAATATTTACTTAGTGTCTCATGGCTGAAGTACACTTTACATGAACCTTAAATGAATATACTTATTGTTTTCTGAGAGACATAGGTTGAAAAACAAAAGTTTAAGTTTTTAAAATTTCAAAAACATGACAGTGTGGAATTTCGATTAGAGGCAGAAGGTTTAGAAAGTCTTAAAAGGCACTAAATTTAACAAAATACATGCAAAACATTCTTTTTCTCTCTCTCTCTTCCTGTCTTCTTTCATTTCCTCCCATTTTTTTTTTCACTAAGCATTAGCGGACTTATATATAACTGGGTTTTCTTAATGATGTTGATAGCATAATATCTCTGCTACATTCAGTTGTTTTATTACAGATTTCCATGACCTTTAGCGACTTAAAACACATCTTTATTGCCTCTGGCTTTCTATGGATTCGAAAAGTTAACATCACCTAATAGCATTTTCTGTTGCAGGTATCTCTCGGGGTGGGAGTCAAGGTGTTAGGTGTCATCCCTGCACTAGACTGGGGAAGGATCTGATTCCTAGTTCTCCCCTACCGTGTTAGAAGGATTCATTTTCTTGCTGGCTGCCAAGCAATAGGTTTCAGTTCCTTCCTGACTGTTGGCCAGAGCTGCTCCATTCCATAGGTCGGTTTACAGCGTGGCATCTGCCTTCATCAAAGCTCGCAAGGGACAGCGTCTGCTAGACAGACAGATGCTAGGATGCTATGTGAGCTAATCAAGGAAGAGACATTAGAACTCCACTCCATGGTACTGCTTAGAACCCAGGCTCAGGATCTACTCACAGGGAGAAAAGCCCGAATTACAGAGGGACATCGATGTTAGCAGCAGAGGGACATCAGGTACCTCCTTAGCATCGATCTCACACAATAGCTACAATTGATAAAAATAGTAATAACAATTTAATAGATCAATTAAAATTCATCAGACTTCTGACTCTCTTCAATTTTTTCTTATTTCTGTAGTACTAAAACTAATCAATCACATGATGGCCTATAACTACCAGAAATGAATGCTACCGATTGCTCTATTTCCTTAGAGCTAGCTACGGTTAGGAGGTCTATAGAATGAGAGAAGAAATTACATGTTCTCCCTTTTTCTTACTTTTTGGAGCTGAATATGTTAATGGACAATCTTTGAGGACTTGACACTAACACAGAATTGTTTTACTTAAACTAACACATTTAATTATCACCTCCTTTTAGCAAATAGGGAATCAAATTACTCATTATAGATAAGGAAAAAACGAGACAACAAAGGTTAAATATTTTCTCCAGAGACACATACATGTTGGTATAATTCTATGAATAGTGGGAAAATAAATTGAGTTTACAGTTTACCTTGCATCGCTTTTAGTTTTTCTTTTCTTTACAACTTCACATTTGGTCTTCTCTACGTAGGAGCATTTTACCATGACTTCTCCCCAAAATAAAAGCTGTTACAACAGCAGAGAAGAATCTAAATAGTGTGGGAAGATTTGTCAAATATTCATCATCAGAAAGGATCCCTGATTTTGATGATTTTGATGTTGGTGTAAAAATGAGCTCCGTTAGACAATTTGAGAATATTTTTTTATATATATGAATAGGTTTTAATTGCATACTCTTTACATACAGAAGGTTTTCTGAATAGTTCTCTACGAGAAGAATTTAACTGTAATAAAAAAGTTATAAAATTAACACCTGTAATAAGGAGTTGATGTTGAATATTGGCTATATTTTGAACCTGAAATGTCCCCTAAATGCTCAAGTGTGGAAGGATTGGTCTCAAAATCAGCAGTGTTCAAAAGTAAGACCTTTGAAAGGCAATTCATTGTGAAGGCCCTCAATTTGTCCATGGGTTCATCCACTGATGAGTTAGTTCACAGTCACATAATGGGTCACTGAGAATTGTGCAAACCTCAGAGTGAGGGCTCACATGGAGAAAAGAGGCCCCTGGAAGCACGTCCTTGAAGAGCACATGTGTCCCCTTCCCCTTCTCTTGTTCTCTGCTTTCTCATCTCCATGAGCTTGCTTCACTGCAATTTCCTTGCAATGAATTTCTGCTTCCTCACTGGCCCAGAGCCCAGGGACCACAGACTGAAACTTCTGACACTGTCAACCAATACAAAGCTATTCTCCTTTAAGTTGATTACTCTCAAGTATTTTGTCACAGTAACAGAAAACTAGCTAACAAAGCATCCTCAGCATTTGCTACTAGAAATTAAACTTAAAAAAAAATTAAATAATGAATTAACAAGTTCCACTGCTTCAAAAAAAACTTAACCTAAACATCATCTGATTTATTTACATATTAGATTTTCTAGTTCATTTAAGTATTAATTTAGCCCTTTATACCAACGTACATTTTTTTCTTCCGTAAAGTGATCTTTATCATTTTTATACATCCAAACAAGAGCAAAAATGCTCACGTACTTACACCACGTGTGTGCTGCATACACACAGACACACACCCCAAGATCAGGTTAAGTCATGAATATATTCAAGAATTTATTGTATCATGGTAAGCTGGGTATCCCAGATCTGAAATTCAAACTCCATTAAAATGAAGCTCTTCTCTGCACAGCCTGCTGCCAGCCCCATGGTCTGGTAAAATTTTGTGGGAGATAAAACACAAGGAAGAGGCTCCCCTCATTCACCTCAGGTGGGAGCGTGCAGATGGGAGCATGCAGATGTCTGTCAACACCGATTATTTGCCCTTCTGTCCCAGTGACTCCCTGTGGTATCACTGGGAAGGAAAGACTACAAGACTTCATAAGAATTTGATTTCTTTAGACAAGTACCAAAGAAAGATGCAGGGAACTTCATTCTGATAGGTTTAAAAATCACATCCACATAAAACATAAAATAAATTAATGTGAAGGGAAAGTGTGAGCACATTCACAAAAGCAAGAAAACAACCACACAGTATTCACCCATACGAATATTATTTTCTCATTCTCAGAATGGATTGGAGACAAGAAATTCTGTTTAGTCAGAAATGAACTTTAGATACATTTTAATTAATCAAGTTGACGGTGTTATTTTAAATGACCTCTATCTTCAGGCTAAGTCCAACTTTGTATCTGTATTTCTTCTTATTATATACTGAGGATTTCCTTAACTAAATTGTTTTGTGTATCCACCTGAATGAAATTCTCCACTACTTTAAGCAGTATGTGACAATTAGAAAATAAAGTAAAATAATTCAAGGCTTTATTTCATTTACTAGCCCTGAAATTGAATTTTACCACATAAATCATATTTCATTAGCTTTGAAATTGAATTTTACCATATAAATCATATTTCATTTCATCATGGAGACATTGCCTTCAAAATCAAGAGTAGTGTATTTTGTTTCACATTTTATGTACAGATAGTGACTCTGCATTGCAATAGAATGTATTATTAAATGAGTATTGTAATTTAGTAATAGCAAATTAATATGCACTTCTAAATACATTGTCCATGCTAGATTAAATAACATTTTTTGTCTTTTTTCCTATTATTTGTCTTTTATTTTGCCCATAATTTATCTGTTAGATTTTTCACATAAAAAAACAAATGATATTCAAGCTTGTATGGCTAATTTATTTCATTTAACATACTTTCAGATGCATTAATTTTCCTATAAGCAATTCAAGTTTATCCTTGTTTATGTCAGAGTAGTTCTCCACTATATGTACGTACCACATTTTCTTTATCTTTTCATCTGTTGATAGACAGTCTGTTTCTAAGATTTAGCTATTATGCATTGTGTTTCTCTAAACACGAGTATGTATGTATCACTAAGGCATGATGTCTTTAACCCTTTGGGGAAGATACCTACTTATTACTTCATAGCAACTTACACTTTCACCAACACATTGGGAGAAAGAGGGATAAAAATATATTTGACATGTTAAATATCAATATTTCAAGTCCTTGTATTATATGATAATAGGTTGAATTAAATTATATTAAGTATTAAAGTCTATTTATTATTTGTTTTATTTCACATCTAACAGAGAATCAGACTTTGATAATTTCATTGCAATGGAGATTCAGGCATTATTTATAGTGCTCTAATGTGATAACCAGCAAATTACCTTACAACCTACATATTTCAAGATCCTGAATCATTTTAGAATTGGAACTAACAAAAGTAAGACAATTTATCAGAGCTTGATTTTCATTTTCCAAACACGGGAATGCCTTTTTACTTATAGATTTCTCATACTGTTAACTATATATACATTTCCGGGAGGTTACCTTTATAAAAGTCCAGAACAGTTAAATCAATTAAATTCCAAAATTGTTCATATTTACATGATGCAGAGCTATTTCTGCTTGCTGATAATAGGTGAAGGATCCTCATTGGGTCAGAGCTTGACCCAGCCTCACACAGCTGCTGTGAATAGACTTAAACATGAGAAATGTCAGGACAACAACTGTGAAGCTTGTAAAGTACATCTTCCGTTCCCTGGCCCCTTACCTGTAATAAAAGACAATGAGCTTTGTCTCTCTTTCTTTCACTTAATGCTCTTCTGCCCTATTTTAGACAAAATGAATGGGAATATCTCATTTGTATTTTCACATCGGTTACATTTATATAAATATATATTAACATTCATATCCGGTAAGACCACACATGAATATGCAACTTACACACACACACACACACACACACACACACACACACACCATATGTATAGACTCTATTTTAATAATATCAGAATTTTATTTAATTTATAAAATAAATTTCAGCTATTAGCAATCAAGCACAAACTGAGTTGATGAAAATCAAAGAGCACTAAATTTTCATGTAGACAAACATAAATGATGACATTTTCTTAAAGTTTTTGAGCATATATAATGGTTAGGGAACCAGAGATAAATTTCAGATGCCAACAAGCAAGATGTGCTTTAATAGGAATAAATTATTGCTCAGAAGTTCATGTAATGTTTACATAATTAAGTCTCTGATCATGCTGTCTTACCTATTTTTGAGACTAGAGAAGGAACTGTACACAACTCTCAGTGTCTTTCACCTTTAGAGATCTGTAATCACCAGTATTGCCTTGTATGCTAAAAGGACTCTGCCAATGATGGGCTATTTTTAGAAGATGGAATTATCTGAATAGTCCTCTTATGTTCAACGAGATGCTCAATATCAGAGTGAGAAGAATGCAATGTGACAATGAAGAGATCGGAATTATGTGGTCACAATCCAAGGACTGCCATTCCCTCCAAAAGTAGGAAAAGTGAAAGAAAAATTTTCCCTCTGAAACCCACAAAAAATATAACTCTGGTAAGACTAATTGCAGGCTTCCAGCATTTGGTACTGTGGGAGAATACACGCCATGGGCTGCAAAAGACACGCACACATTTTTTAACAAATTGACTGATGTATTCTGGTTATTTTGTGACTCCTGTTTTAACCATGTCAGCTTAATCATGATGAACATGAATGAAAAACTCAATCTGAGTATCTCATGCATTTGAACAATTTCATGGTGCTAGCACCAACCATCCTATGGTAAAATAAGAGATCAAACAGGACCTTCACAGTCAAGAGAAATCAACTCATTCCCTTGTAACAAGAATAAATGTATGTCAAACTGAGTCATTGAGTTATGGAGTGTCTTATTATATAACAATAGACAACAGACAAAACTCTTTAAGATAAAATTGCTTGAAAATACTGCTAAATTTTTTATATTGTTGCTTTTAATATTCCTATTTTTTCCTCTTTCTTCATATATTCATTCATTATTTAAGAGTCACTCTTCTCTGCTGTTTGTAATTCTCTGCATTTGTCAGAGTTTTTTTGTATTATGATACAGTCATAGCATTATAATTTTAAAATTCTCCATACTCTTAAAACTGTATGATCTCTAAAGGCAGAAATTTATCCTACCCCCTATCTACTTGACTTCAATTTGAAATATAGGATGTAGACTTAATGTATTTGTGACCTGAATGATGCCTGTATTTAGGACTTCTTCTAAAATGATTGTCCTATTTGGCATTTATCTCATACATGTTTAAGAAACAGGACAAAAGCTATAATATGATGAAACTGTTATTCACAAAAAAGTCCTATCTTTCCAAGTTTGTAACTGAGAAATAATGCATTAAAGAGATAAATACCAGCCTCACTGACAATGGCCACCAGACCATAACCAGAGCCAAGCTGCTCTCCACGGCACAGATTTCAGGACTGATCTAGCACCAGGCCAGTTGTCAGAACTATAATCATCAGGCCATTGCCTATGGATATGGAATCTGGCTGCTGGCACCTAATAAATCCCTGCGGTATTAAATTCTAGGTCTACTCAGGTCTCAGACCAGCTGACTCTCAGGTTAGTTAGCATAGCTTCAAGCACCAGGTTCACACTCCAGTACCACATTGAGACACTTAATCTTATGCACCAGGCAGGAACACAGGAACACTGATTTTTAGATGTTCCCATTGCTGAGGCACCCTCTGTCTCAACACTGCGTACCGGCCTTTGAAGTCCCAGCATTTGGGCCAATAGTTTCCAAGACAGAACCCATCGGAGTAAACTTCAGAATGCCCCTTAAGGACCCAGATTTCAGGCAATCCCTACAGTTCTAGGCACCAGGACAGCACTTGTGATCTAAGGTTCTGCAAAAGTTCCTTCTGATACAGACTCCATAGCAGCCATTATCAGTTTAAACCCAGCTGCAGGCTGGTCTTAGTATCTTTAAGTGGGTCTGGGGAATAAGCCTACCCCAGCAAACAGCATTCAATTTTACCCCAGTGTGCTGCAGTACCATGCTGGACCTTGCTACAGAGGCTTCATGAACACCTACACAAAGTCAGTCTTCTGACTGAAACTAGACCCATGCCTATCACCATGTACAAAACTAAAGTCTAAATGGATCAAAGATCTAAGTATTAAAACAGAAACACTAAATATACTGGAAGACAAGGTAGGTAGAAGTCTTGGAGACGTAGGGGAAGGCAGAGATTTCATGAACAAAATGCAAACTGCTCGGGAAATACTTCAAAGAATCAACAAATGGGATCTTATATTATTGAAAAGTTTTTGCACTTCAAAAGAAATCACCAACAGAGTAAAAAGAAAACCCACAGAATAGGAATGAATTTTAGCCAGCAACCCCTCAGACAAAGGACTTATATCAAGAACATATAAAGAATT
This sequence comes from Dolichotis patagonum, assembly GCA_004027295.1. NCBI lineage: Eukaryota > Metazoa > Chordata > Mammalia > Rodentia > Caviidae > Dolichotis > Dolichotis patagonum. Next base: position 63,637 of record PVJX010007357.1, on the reverse strand, counting down.
GAAAAACGTCAAGACCCCAAATTCAAAGACTCTCTCCAAAAATGGGCATCTGAAATGAACACACAGTTCTCATATGAACATATTCAAATGGCAAATATATATATGAAGAAATGTTCACCATCACTGGTGCAATTAAAACAACAGAAATGCAAATTAAAACAACATTGAGAAATGCAAATTTCATTGAGAAATGCAAAACAACATTGAGATTTCATCTCACTCTGGAAAGAAAAGCTGCCATCAAGAAATCAACTGATAACAAATCTTGGTGAGGCTGCGGGGGAAAAAGGAACACTGCTCCACTGGTGGTAGGAGTGTAGACTGGTGCAGCCACTATAGAAATCAGTATGGAGATTTTTCAGAAGGCGAGGACTGGAAGCTTCATTCAACCTAGGTATTCCCCTCCTGGGTATTTTCCCAGAAAAACTGAAGAAGTCATATCACAGTGATACATGTGCACTCATGTTCATAGCAGCACAATTTGTAATAGCTACATCTTGGAAACAACCAAAATGCCCATCAACCACAGAGTGGATGAAAAAGTTGTGGTATTTTTATGCAATGGAATATTACTCAGCTATAACAAATGACCTTGAGGCCCTCATAGGTAAATGGAGGCAACTTGAGACTATTGTCATAAGTAAAATAAATAAGAATCATATTTATAAATATCACCTTGTGTCTCTACTGTAAAAAGTAATAAGAACTGTAGGAGTAATAAAACTCAAAATGTGTAATTGCTATTGTAAAAAAAGAGAAAAAGAAAGTGCTCTAAAGGATATAACTGCATGTACATTTAAGTGTGCAAATAGAAAACCATCTTGCTATGATTTTGCTGGATCTTTGAACAGAACTGTTTGCAGTCTCACTGTTTGAGTGTCCACTTCGTATGTTTTACTTTTGTAACTTGAACAACGATTTCTAAGAGGACACTATGTAATTTATCAACTAGCGATTTCTTACTGTTTGTTTTTTTGAAATTCTGTATTATTTCTACCTTTTTTTCTGTTTTGCTTTATTTTCTCTTTAAATAAAAAGAAAAAAGAAAAAAATTCAGTCAGGCCAGTCCATGAGGACCCAGGCTTATCTCCAGGGGGTTTCAGACAGTTTCAAAAAGACACAGGCCTTATGCCAGGCTATCCCAGTCCTTCTCTGTGACCTGAAGTTTTCTTAAAGTCTACTAAAGGATCATTCTTGCTCGTAGGGACCCATGAGGCAGGCTGGGATAAGCTTCAAGTCTACTTCAGAAAAACTATACTGACATAAGGTCCATTGACATGAGCACTAAACCTGCTTCAGAAAAACTAAACCACAGGGCAAAGACTGTGGGACTGAGCCCCAGGCTCAGTACCCAATGCCCAGTCACTGAGAACTCTAATAGTATGCCAGACGGCCTTGCTCAGAATGCCTGAGTGAGCAGAGGGATGATGGGTTTTTTTTCTAATGCAGCTCTTCGAAGATTGGAATAAGTTCTTATTTATTGGTCACATGACCAAGAACAATATGGGAAATACAACATTAGCAAAGGGAAAAAAAGAGAAAGCAAGTGATCAACCCTAAAGAAATGGATATGCGGGCTGAGCCTCTTGAGATAACTGTTTTAAGGAACCTCAGCGAACTACCTAAAAAGCACAATCAGTTCAATAAAATTAGGACAACAGTGAATAACCAAAAGCAGAAATATAACAAGAAGATTGAAAGTCTTCTGAAAAGTTAACAAAGCAAAAGATCTGGAGCTAAAAACCCAATCAAGGAAATGGAAAATAAAAATAAAAAAATTAAGAACAGAATCAATGAAGAAGAAAAGGTAACTTGAAATGTCACCGTGTTATTTGAAAACATTTGGTCAGAAAAGAAAAAAGTCAAAAGAAATGCAGAAAGCTCATGAAATTTATAGTGTCATTGAATAAGTAGAAATTCAAATTCAAGAAGTAGAAAAGAAAGACGAATTATTAGAAAAGTTATTTAAATGTAATATTATCAAAATGTCAAAGTCTAAGGAAAAAATCTGTCAGTACCAATGCAAGACATTCCGTGGTCTCCAGGGATAGGGAATCTAAACATTGTCTCAATATATTTTAGCATTAAATTTTTCAAATAAAGAAAAATTGTAGACAAAATGACATTTATAGTAGCAAGAGAAAAGAAGCAAAAAACTTGTGAGGGTGCTAGTTAGGGTAGCAGCTGGTTTATCGGCACAAAATTTAAAGACTGAGAGAAAGAGTGGAATGATGTATTCAAAAGGATTACACTAAAACTGACAGGCAAGAATATTGCATTCATCAAAGTTAACTTGCAGAAATAAAGATGTTCTAAGACAGTTGAGAGTTTATCATCACTAGACCTGTTTTACGAGAAATGCTTAAAGGAGTTTGTAGGGAGTGGCATGATAGCCTCACTGCTGCCACCCCATCCCGCCCTCCTGTGGGCATTTGGTGCGTCTGCCTACATTACCCATGATCCTCTCTGCCTGGCCAGACATGACTGCAACCTATCCGGTCTCTCCACAACATCTCTGCCTGATGACGACAATTTCCTGCCCTCACCCTATATAAACCATGTTCACTTCCTCAATAAATGAGACTTGATTGAAAGTGCTCAACTTGTCTCCGTCTCCCTTTCCTCTTGCCCTGCCCCCCATCCCCGTTCCCTCTCCAGGTGAGACCCACGGACTGATCCGTGGGCCGGATCAGGAGTTATTAATGCTAAATAAAATGGGTGATAATTAGTAACAACAATATATGAAACTGTATTTTATCAAAATAGCTCACAGTCAGTTTCAGACTACTCTAATCCTATATTTATGGTGTGTAAGCAACTTATATCTTTAGTATGAAGAAAAAAAAAAGCTATTAGTATAAAGCCTACAATAAATATTTAGGTAAAATGCTACATAAGTAGAAACATCAAAAATTCAAATTGTGGGATGGAGTGAAGTTGTAAAGATATGAAATGTTCTCTGTGTTGTCAAAGTTAAATTGCTACCAGTTAAAAACAACTTGTATTTGTAAGATAACTTTTGTAACCCTCATGGTAACCCAAAATAAAAACCTGAAGTAGACACAAAAATAAGATAGATTCAAAGCATATCATTAGAGAAAAATCACTTAAGCATGAAGAAAACAAGAAAAAAAAATAGTAAGGGAGCTTCAAGACATCAAAACTATTAAAAAATGACAGTAATAAGTCCTTATTTATCAATAATCTCTTTCAATGTAGATTAAATTATTCAATATAGTTGTAAAGTGGCCGAATAAGGTAGAACTAACTATATGCTTCCTATAAGACACTTGATCCTTAAGGGTACAAGCAGAATGAAAATGAAAGAATTCTATGCAAATGGAAACCAAAATGAGGAGAAATAACTGTACTTATGTGAAACGAATAAACTGCAAGTCAAAAACTGGAAGAAAAGGTCATTCTATATATTAAAAAAAGGTCAATTCAGCAAAAGTACACACCAACTGCAAATATCTATGCGCCTGTCTTTGAAGGGCATCATATATATTAAAGAAAATATGAATAGATCTAAGTAGAGAGATACGCTGTATTAAAGTAACGAGATACTTCAACACTATACTTAAAACAATAGACAAAATAACCAGACAGAATCGAGAAAGGAAAGATTAAAAATGAAACTATACCCTAGAAAAATCGATCAGATGCCTATGGAATATAAATTCCAACAGTAAGTGAATATATGTTTTTCTCAAGTACATATGGAATGTTGTTCCAGTTAAAACATGTTAGACAACAATAGAAGCCCGAACAATTTTAAAGCTGAAATTGTATCATATACCTTTTCCAAATGTAATGGTATAAAAACATAAACTTCTAACAGGAAGACCTTTGAGGAACAGGCAAATGAAATTATTTTTCCATTATAAAGATCCTTCTACATGAGCATGAAGAATTTTTTTCCTAGGAGGCAAGGATGGTTAAATATATGCGTATCTATAAAATTGATATATCACATTACCACGATGTGAAAGACAAAAGAATAATCACAGTAATATATATTTGACAAATTCAGTATATTTTACCTAATAAAAACTCTCAGCAAATGAGCTATATAAGGAATGTATTTCAACTCAATAAAGGCCATGTTTGATAAACTCACTGATAACGTACGCAGAGGCTGGGGTGAGGTTTGAAAGGATTTTCGTTAAGGCCAGTAGCAGGACAAGGGTATCCACTATCCTGCTTCTATCCAATATTGTACTGGAAGTCTTAGCCATGAAAAAGTTTTAGTCCACATGAAAAAGGAGGATGTTTAGTCACCTGTGTGCAAACTCCATACTCTCATCTGTACAAAAACCAAAAACTCCAACAGAAAAGTTAGAGCTAATAAAAAAGATCAGTAAAGTCGTATGATTCAAAACCAATGTGAACCTATCTGTAGTTTTTTCATATATTAACAGCAAACAATCTGGAGAAGAAATAGAACCCATTTTCAATGGCTACAAAAATATTTAACATGGGTCCAGGGGTATAGCTTAGCAGCACAGTGCCTACCTAGCAAGCAGTAGTTCGTGAGTTCAATTCCTGCTGCCAAAATAATAAATAAGTTTTATATATATATATGTATATATATATATATATATATATATACATATATATATGCTTTTGACTTCCAGTATATTCATTTCACATAAATATAGTTATTTCTTCACTATTTTGCTTGCCATTTACATAGAATGCCTTGTTCTTTCAGTTTCATTTCCATAAAATAAGATATATATATTATATATATATTATATATATAAGATATATATATATTATATATAAGATATATATTATATATATCTATATATAAGATATATATTATATATATATATCTTATTTTATATATATGAGATATATATATATCATATACAAATAAAACATAGGAGTAAATGTAACCCAGAAGTGAACGCATCATATGAAAATTACATATGAAAATTAAATTAATATGAAAAAGGTATGCCCATGATGTCATGATGGTTTGTTTGGTTTATTTATCTTTTTCATCACAGGTATACTTTTTATTTTATTAAAAATAAAACAAAATTTCATAAAAATAGTATGAGATAACAATAGGTCATGCACTATATATCATTATCCTCAAAGAAGTCATTGTGAATACAAGACAGAAACCGAAGAGATGCTTTTTTAGCTGATAATGCAAGAAGAACATTCCTTTTACTTATGAGAGCATTTCCAAGTTAGAGACCATGTCTTAAAACTTCTTGAGGTGTCTGTTAAGAACTTCAAAAGTTTCAAATTAACCACTGCACTGTGAAATTTCTTGGATAGTTGTTCTTTTTCTTCTCTAATGGTTTTCATGTCTCGGGCTCCTTCTTCAGCTTTGCAATTTTGTTCCATTTCCAGCAGCTCATAGGTAGTTGCTCCAAAGTCACCTCTAGGGGCTCATCAATGTCATTCTCATAAGCTGCCCATGTTCGCTGTCTCAGTCACAAACTTGAGGTTTACAACGTGTTCATTCTGCACAAATCCTTGGAAATCGTGGGCAAATATCTAGAATGTCCTTTCCAGGTGTGATTCAAACACCCCTTCTCGAAATCACCCCAACCCTAAGCAAAGTCCTTCACACACTAGTGATGTGGTGCTTCTTCCAGAATCGGTGTCTTCCTTAGCTGTGTTCATAGTCCATCTCAAGGTCCTCTTTCGGTAGTAGGTCTTAAATGTTCTTACTGCACCTATTGGTTGGATCAAAGAGCTAATATTTGGAGGGAGAAATACAACTTAGACTTGGGGTGAAGATCACAAATAAAAGGAGTATATGAGGGAGCATTATGGAAAATAAGCAAAATTTTAAAAGGGATTATTTTCCCCCACGTACAGCATTTCTTCATTTTGCTACCATATCAACTCAAGAAGCCAAATAGGAAGATGTCCCAGGTCAAGCGTAACTTCTTGCTCTTTTACTCATGATGTGTGCTCATTGGTATTGTAGGTCCTGAGATTCTCATTCCATCAGATCACAAAGCTTTAACCTCCAAAATTGCTATCAAACAAGATTATTATTCTGTCCTTAAAAGACCTAAAGCCTGACACTGAATTGATTTCCTAAGTGATGAAATTTCTTTCAGATATTGAGTTTTAGAATAGGGAAATTCTCTTATGTATATAAAAGATATGCCCCAGTAAGTAGTTTCATTTCACAATCAGCTGATTTAGAGTGTCTTTTAATTATTCAGCTGTCTTCTCCCCATGAGCATTCATAGTCAAGCCTTGCTTTTGAATTATATAATGAATAATGATGCTTGAATCAATAAATTCAGCATCATAGTGAGGCCCAGTCCTTTCTCTAAACCTTTGTGCTATAGATTTGTTTTTCATTGCTATAGTGAAACATCTGTAGCTAGATAACTTTCAAAGAAATGAGGTTTATTTGCCTCAGCCCAGAGGATTAAAAGGCAAAATACCAGTGTTGGCTCAGCTCTTGTGAGGACTTCATCCGTGATGGTATTAGAATGGTAAGAACTTTTCTGAAAGGAAGAGTTTACAACCCCAATGAGAAAGCCAGACATGACGCCCCCCAACTGCTTCCAAGAGCTTGTCCACAATGGACCTGAGGGTTTTCTACGAGGCCCAGTCTCTTTAAGGACTGCCCCACCACACTGAAGGAAGGCCAAGACTCCAACACTTGTGCCACTGGGGGAAAGAACATACAAACTAAAGCAATTGCAAATAAGCATTTCTCTTTGGCCACGATTATCACGATGCTGAGGGATGTACTTCTGTATCTGTTCTTAATCCAGACCATTGGAAGTTTCTCTGCATCTGATACCACCCCTTCCTAAACAGTGTTAGTGTCATTGTCTTCAATGAAGCAGAACCTTTAACACTTTCCATCACTTGCTTCTTATTCTTTCATATTGTAACTTGTGCAGAATGGAACATGCCTGATTGGTGAGAAGTATCATCATTAGTTCTCTACCTTGTAGCCCTTAATCACTTCTAATTTCATTTTCAGGCCAGTACCTTGATGTGGTCTTTTCTTGGCAACATTAATAGTGGATTTTGTATTCTTAGGGTTCAGATTGAACAAACAATGAGGTTAAATTCGACACATGAGAAAAGAATACAATGGAAGGAGACATGCTCACACCCACAGCATCACAGATGTGATTTATATGCAACCCTGTTTACAATGACTACAATACGAAGAGGTGATAGGTATGTTTTAGGCCAAATATAATTTTAAGAGAACACAATTTTATATGAAGGCTGTTGTTGACTGAAATACCATCATGCAGTTTTAACACTTATATATACTTGCATGAGTGTATGTGTGTCTCTATCTTGTTTCAAAACTTGTCATGTGCTTATCAATATCACCCTCTTTTAAGCCTCTATTACTTTACAATGTGATAATCCCAAAGAAAAATTGCTAGTATGAAATATGCTTGGTAAAAACAACAATAAAAGTCACTCAGAAAATGGTAAAATGGCTAAAATCATTCTCCAGCCAACAGAGTAATTGATAAAATATTGCAAATTAAACTAAATTTAATTTAATCACTTATTATTTCTGTTTATTTGACATGTATATGTACATATTTGTGTGTATTCTCTTTCATTTAGGTCTGTAAACTGGAACGACAGTTTTTGCCTTTTTAAGTTTGTCACCTTTCATGTGAAGTAGAGACAATTTTATTTTATTTTCTAATTATGTAATTGATGTTTGAGTATAACACGGAAGTATATGATGTATTCAAACTTAAATATCACAAATGTAAATTTCATTCCGTTTTATAAACTGATTGCTTTGCCCTAGTTTCCTTTGAATTTCATCATCTTTACATTAAAAAGTAAACAAGGAAATTGGCTTAGACCTTACTCCTTGTGTTTTTGAAGAGCTGTGATTACCCTAATTATCTGCTCCAGTGCAATGTTAAAATGCTTTAATACTTCACTTTATCTCCTGAGGAATGTACTTAGTTTCTAAGAAGTTGCCATCTGTTTTTTATTTGAACATTCACTGTAGGTTAAAAATCCACTTGTGTGTTCAGTGCTATCAGCATCATCCATCAAGAGCTTCCTATTTCAGGGGTAGATACTCTGCAAATACCAGCAGGAAGCGTAAATGCAGGAGCCCCGCTGCAGCAGAGGCCCAGATTTGTAATGCTTCCTCTCTGCTCTTCCTAGAAAATATAGCTCTTCACATTCTTTTTCAACTCTTTCCTTTTTCTTCTATAAATGAGCTTTTCAAAATATTTATGTCTCAGGATTTCCTTTGCAAAGTCATTGACTTCTTTAATCTATCTTTATTGAGAGATATACAAATGATTATACAACTATAGGAATTGGAAAAAATATGTTATCAAAATGAATAGAAAGATAGAATGTTACAGTAGCATATTTGGATACATTTAAAGTAATACAAGGGACATTAAATTTGACCTAAATGTTATACAGATAATATTAAGCATGTTACATTCTTCATAGTAAAATCTAATTAGATATTTTAAATAAAAGGAAAAGTATTGCTTTTAAACATCAATTTTTAAATTATTTTGTAGGAATTTCTCTGAATCACAAATCTATTTATATAAGGATTTCTCTCCCCAATGTAAAATTCATGTTCACTTAATGCTTTATATTTAAATTTAAAAATTCACAGTGTAAGTGAAATATCTAACCATCTTGACTTGTCATCTAAAGCTGCATTTTAATAGAAGTGCAAAATTCAAAGCCGACCTATAAAGTTTTTGAACAGCAGATAAAAGTTTCAAGGGAAATATAAAAGAAAACTTTATCTTTAAATGGTTATTTTAGATACAATGAATATATTCTTTCCTGCTATAGTCCAAAGAAAAGCAAGTATTATCCTCAGTCTATGTATTCAAATGTAGTGTCTATTCAAAATGAGTTTTTCTAGACTATATTCCTAGACTATGTAAAATAACAGTTTCAAATTAAATCTCAGGATTCTGAATTTCCTAATGGTATTATAGATTTCAAAAGAGAAATTAAAATGGATAAAAGGGGGCTGAGGATTTAGCTCAGTGGCATAAGCACCTGCCTGCAAAATGCAAAGTCATGAGTTTAATCCCAGGAACCAAAAAAAATAAAATGGATAAGAGAAGTTTTAAAATATTGGCAACATTCTATATGTGTGAATTTTCACTTAGACAACTATACAAAAAATTTAAATGGCTAAATTAAGAAGAACAATTTTCACTTGGAAGATACCATAGACATTCTTATAAAATAGTTTATTTTCACAATCACTTAGTCTACAAAGCCATCTAAATATTTTTCTTATCATATTTACCATGGGAAATATATTCAGTATCTGAAATTTTGAAATTCAAAACGTAAACTTATTACATGAGTGTCCTCTGCCATGTCTTGCACACTTTTAAGTCTTGACAATTTACTAAACAACAAAAGAGAAAAGAAATCACGGCCCTGATAATACTTGCAATAGCATAGGAACATGTGTAACAGATGATATTATAAGGTCTCTTAGAAATTAAATCGAAATGTTACATAGTTTGAATTGGTCTCTCAATCTCAGATGTGTAATTTTTTTGAAACCTCCTTTTGTGAGTTCTTAAATTGATAAATTCAATCACTTTAGTTTTGAGGTTTCTTTTTTGTCACTAAATGAACGTAATACAGGCACTAATTGTTCCTTTGGGCCTCTATTTAGCACTTCATGTACAACAGAGACTTACTTCTTACCATTTGTTTTTTATTTACTTATTTTTTATTCTTATTTTTGGTACCGGGGATCGAACTCACTACCGCATACTTGCAAGGCAGGCGCTTATGCTGCTGAGCTAAATCCCTGGCCCACTTCTTACATTTCTAAAGGCTGAGAAGTTGGGAGTAAGCTGGCAACTGATTTGGTGGTTGGAGAGAACTAAGACAAAATATGCAGCACCCTGTTAAGGAAGGAGAGATTCATTCAGCTCACAGTTTGTAGAGGTTTCAGTCCGTAAATAACTGACTCCCAAGCAGGGTGGCACACTGCAAACGGGAGAACCGTTCATGGTAGTGGAAGACAGCAAAAGCAATAAGAGAGGAGGAGGGAGCAAGCCTCTTTCTATCTCCTATAGTGTATAAAAGCTTCCTATGCTAACGTTGATTTAGTACTCACACCTCGAATCCCAGCACTAGACTACAAGCCAATCACAAATTCTAGATTCAGCCACCTCCAATGACTTCACCTCCCCACCTCAGTGACACGTGAGGCTTTGGAGAGACGTCCAGACACAAACCACCACAGTTTACTTAAGCACAGCCCTTATGCACCTTAACACAAGTTAGCAATTTCCACTTTTCCATTGGCTTAGTATCCTATCATTTTTTCAGTGCAGACAAAACCTTTTTTTCTTTGGAACAACATAATAAGTTTATTTATGCCAATCTAGGAGTCATTAAAGTTTATATTTTCTGCTTTAGTACTGCCACTGTGTATACTTTAAAAAAATAACAAAGAAACAACTTTAATCATTTTAATATTCATATTCAAACATACAAATATTAGGGCATAAGTTTACACTTAAATATTATTTATAAAATTTAAAATGTACTGAGGGTCACCATCATGGTTTTTAACTAAACTGCTCTGAGGTGAGGGATTTGGGCAACAATTGCATTGTGGAGGGTGGTACGTCATCAGCCGGTAAGTCCATTGATGAGTGTTAACTGACTCTGCAGTTTTAAGGAAGGTCCTGGCCTGAAGTGGAGAGGAAGTGACCTATGAGATGTGTCCTTGTCTCTTCCATTCCTTCCCTTTCTGCTTTCTAACTGCCATAGATCAAGCATTTTTCCTCTGACAATGTCTTCCATCACACCATTTCTGTTTGGAACTGGAAGACCATGGACTGCACTCACTGAGATTTCTCCTTATTTAAAAAAATAATTGACATGAAGTAACCTCCACAAAGAGCACAGTTAGTAATCTTGTCACTCATATATGTGTCCATGAAGTCAAATTGTTTAATTGCAAAATCCTACTGGTTAAAGATCACATGTATTCATGTGTCTCTTTGCCAATTTACGTGTTATTTTCCTCTTTGACCATTGTCTGATGAAACAGCTGTTTCACATAAATCTTTTAGGTATTTTTACAGATTCCATGATTTTTAAAAGTGTTCTATATATTCGCACTCATGTCTTTTATCAGATATATGATATGTATATATTTCTCCCACTATATGACTTATCTTTCATGTTTTTAAGGAGGTCTTTTGAAAAACTAGTGGCAAACCTTGATAAATTGTAATTTATCAATTTTCTTCTTGGACTACATTTCTTAGTCTGTATCTAAACACTTTGTGCAACTCAAATATGCAGAATGTTTTCTTATGTTTCAATGTAGAAGGTCTATACTTTTAGACTTTGTATATTTTCAGCTAATTTAATGCATACAGCCTTTCATTTAATAAGTGTTTAAGTATGCTTTTCAAATGTATCTTCAAAAATTATTCTGTTGATTTGGTTTAATATGTAGCTATAGTTCAGAAAACTAAGATCAATTGGATAAAACACATAGTAATATAGCTAACTAACACAATATGTATAAAATATAATCATTAAGAATCTAAGTGATCTGTTGGTAATCCTGTAATTTATATCAGTAGTTAGCCTCTTGGAAAAGTTATTAAAGGCAACATTGTTTGTTTCTACATTCGTGCTCTCCTTGGCATAATTAGAAATAGTTTCCACATAATCAAATCACCATAATTAAATGACAAAACAAAATTATCATCTACTTTTACTAACTTTTAAATTTACATTTGAAATTATTCTAATCTTATTTTTTCAATTTGAAAATAAATAGACAACTGGAAAATATAACCCAGAGGTGTACCAGAAAGCAGCATATCAAAACAAAAATAGAGATTTCATAAAAACATTCTGCATTTATTTTCTGCAACACAGTACTTCATTCTTATAAATTTCTTTCTTTAGAAATGGAGAAAATTACAACACTATTCATGCATAACAACAAAGTTAATTTTGTATTCTGATTGAAATTCTCGGTCCTATCAAGATATACAACTATTCAAAAAATGTTTCTGTTTTGAATGACTTTTCATATTTTACATACTGGTGATTAGATCCATTTTTGTTATTTAACCACAAGTATTGGAGGGTTATCCACTTGGAAAAGTTTGTATTTTATTTTCTTCCTTGCAAATTGTGTGAGAACAGAAGATTTTAAAATCCTCTAGCATCTTATCTTCTTTTAAGATGGATAACAAAAGCTAAGGATTGTGCCATTTGGTACAAACCCTGCTGTAAAGCTATGCCAAATCTCAGCAAACTTTTCTCTGGAGAGAAGAAAATCAACTTAGTAGATAACATGTTAAGTAATTGTATATTTGAACTAGTAGGAAAAACAAGTTTAAGAATACCATCTGAGACAGCATGAAATTTGTTTATATTTTTCAGAAGTTAAGACAATATATTTTATAAATTCTTCAGCAGAATTAAATAGTATTTTGTTTATTTGAGAAAGGAATAATAGTTTCAAAAGTGGAGCTATTATTTTCTTCTTCATATTGCAACTGCATATTGAGATTTGGAAAGTTAAGAAGAGAAAGATGGAAGATCACTGTGATAGAACAAAGTAAAACCTACCATTATGTTATGCAGTTAATTTTGATCTCCCAACCTCCTACAAATTCCATACACAACCAAACACACACCAGACACAATACACACACTTCAGATTTGCAAATAACTTCTTGAGGAGACCACACACACACACACACACACAAACACAAACACATACACGTGATGCAAGATAGACTGAATACCCTTAACACTCTTGAATGCGTGTATGAAAGCAACACAATTCAGGAACAGCTAACAAAGGACTCTTGAGAAAAGAATTTGACAATGGAACCCTTTGAAAATCTCTCATTTGTTAACCACACCCTTTGATATCTCTGCGCCTACACTCTAGCAAAATGAAAACACCTAGATTACATGCCAGTTGGAACCAGAAAGATCTTCAGGGAAAATCATCACTCTGTGGTCAGAGAATTAGGATTCGGGACGTGTATTGTTCAGGAAGAATGGGAAAAATCACTTTGGTTTTCTCTTTTCCTTTCTTCAGCTCATGGGTAATCTTTTAGTTACACAGCAAAAACAGCTGGGCAAAAGCCCAACCTTCTGAGGCCAGAGAATCCACTTACCCAACCAGAAAAGCTGTTCCAGCAGGACAACAGACACATCTTGGTTGTTTGGTTTCTTTTCGTGTCTTCCAATCATTTTGCAACCCAAGAAGCAGACACAGTCATAGGAAGTAGACAATAATGTATGGGAAATAATGCTTCTGCTTTCTAGGGAAAAGATCATACAGTGGAGGCTTTTAACGAACTGAATGATTTTAGGAATGTCTTAAGGAAGAGCAAGATCAGGAGTGTAATGTCACAAAGAGAGATGATGGCTTCACTCGAAGTTATATGTGTATAGATCTGATGTTCGATGTTTTCAGCTAAAAATATATTTAGACTTGTCAATAGTTTTTCTAGTGTGAAATAGAACTGTTATAAAAAGTGTAAGCCACTCAATTGCTGATGCATAGTTAACTGTCATTATAGAATGAGAGGAGACTTAGAAAACAAATACATTAATGGTTCTCCTTTGTTCTAATGAAACTTTCCTAATATAAACATTCAGTATTCATAACGGAACATTGTATGGAGCTTCCTCATAAAACTTAGAATAGAATTTCTATATGATCCACCCATTGCATGTCTCAGTGTAGATGCACAAAATTTAAAATTTGTTTGTTGAGCAAAGAGAGGCATGTGATCTTTTATTACTACAGCATTATTTACAGCAGCCAAGTTATGGATGCAGCTAAGCATCATCCATCGGTAGATAAGTGAATAAAGCAAATGTTGACATACATGAACGATGGAGTCCTCTTCCACTCTGAAGACAAGAACATTTCTGTCATTTATGACAACATGGATGGAACTAGACAGCTTTATGCTAAAGTGAAATAAGCCCCATACAGAAAGAAAAATACTTCATGTTCAAGTTTATAAGGAAACTGAAGGAGTAGAACTCACAAAAGCAAACAGAAGAAGAAGGGTAACAGAGGTTGAAGGTAAGGGAAATGGACAAAATGTTTAAGAGATACAAAATCTGTCAGGTGGACTTATAGAATATCTTTTTCACAGTATGTAAATGTAATTAAAAATAGTGTCATGTAATTCAAAATTGCTAACAGTATAATTTTAAATGTTTTCACTACTAAAATAGTAAGTATTTCAGGTGGTGGATATATTTATTAGCTTTCTTTAATTGTTTATGAATCTAAAACCATCTTGTAACCCTTTCATTTATATGACTAGAAATGATTAATTTCAAATAAAATATCAATTTAAAATGTTGATTCTAGCTGAGCAATTTCATGGATACAATCTTACTCTTTAATAACACATATAGAAATTCTATTTCTAAATTAAATGTGAAACGAGATAATTTTGAATATTAATTTGAATATTTTTTCATTTAAAACATGCTTTTGAAAATGTGACTGATATTCTATAGTGAACCATAGATATGGAGTTGTGATGCATTCCTAAAACTAGAGCAAAATCAAACTAGAGCAAAATCCTTGCAATAGGATGGTTTAGCAGAGTAAGAGGTCAGGGTTGAGGGTGTAGCTCAATGTTAAAGTGCCTACTCCTTTTACACAAGACCCTGGATTTAATCCTGACCACTGGAAAAAAATGTTAGGAAATAAATGTTTTGTGTAACATCAGATCTGTGAATTCTTGTCAGAAAGTTTCTGACAGTGCAGGCAGAAGCTATTTTTAAAATATATTTGAGTTTTGTTGGTTGTCTCTTTTTGTTATAGAAATAGGATTGTCTGTTGGCAATAGCATGGAGGTGGGACATACGATAAAACTTTTCAGGGAAGCCTCACTCTAGGTCTATCATTTGAAAAAATACAATTTACAGCAAATGACCTGAAAATCGGAATTTAATCAGTGTCCCTACCTAGGATGTTTATTCTCTAAGGACTATGCTGGTGCTTTCGTGAAATGCCAACATTTGTTCACTACTCTACAGTTACATTCAGAATTTGATTGCTTATTATCACTCATCGAGATGATATTTCAAGGCATGTTTCTCCCCAGATTATTATGATGAATGTTAAATACTCCACTTCTTTCTCGCTTTCTCTTAGCATTTACCCCACCCATTTATAAGTGCCTACACAATGATTCTGTTAAAAAGCATGTGATTGCATTATACCTGAAATACACACCGGTCGCAGGCTCGCCAATGCCCAAAAAGTAAAAGTCAACCCCAAGACTGGTCAGCTAGCATCTATGTGATCCTTTGACTCTCACATGTGTATAGCTTTATCTCTACTCTTCTTACGCGTTCAATTCTAAAATTGCTGACTCCAAAGTTAGCAGTTCTTACATATGGGATGAGCTCAGTGACAGAAGACTATAAGTTTTATTCTTTTAAAGGTGTAATACATTGGTTTCTTTATTACCTAGACTGGCAAGAATACTGTTATTGTAGTCTTACACAGGAAAAAGTGAATTTCCTCCCACGACATGTATAATAATTCTAGAGTTGATTTATATCATGATTTACAAATGCCCTCAAGAACATGTCTTCATGGTGTCATAATTTACTTTTCAATGATTTCTCTTATATTTGTTTTTTTGACAATACTATGTAAGGACTTCAGAAATTTTTTGGTCTTGTAATTTACTTTTCAAAAATAAGATAGTTATTTCTCCCCAGAAATAGATTTTTCCCTTATCCCTCTAACTAGAGATTCATTGCATTCCTCTCCGTACCTAGACCAATCAGTGGCATAGGTATAACATGGTAAGTCTCTAGACTACCGATCATGAATCACTGGTGCATTTCAAAATCACATGAGAGTTGGTTTAGTTACAAGTTTGTGTGACTCAGTTCAAAATAACAGAATCATGCAACAATGGAGGCATTACAAGTTTTGAAAAGCACTCAGGTCATTACAATTTGCAGTGAAGCTTAAAAACCAATGATGTATCTAGAATAAGCTGGAGCAGGGCATACAGGAAATTGCTGCCGATGAATGGTAAGTACTCCAATAATACGTAGGTTCTGCAAGAATGAGAAATGTGGGATGCAGGAACGATAAAGTGAGAAAGCAATCAAAGTGTCTGTGCAGCGTATTAAATCTTTGTCCTTGTAAAGTTAGAAATAGACTGCAGTTTTCTTTTTAGTGTAAATTTATCAGGCATTTTGCATGATCCAAATTATCTCATCCAATTTATTCACAGGTGTTAACAGAGGTTGCCATGTGCCAAAGTTATGAAAGAGAGATTCCTGGCTTTGAAAGAACCTGCTAAACAGTCTTTAAGGTTCCAGGAAATTCCTCCCCCTCACAGCTCTATCCTGGTCCATTACACTTGGAGACTTTGGGACCAGTGATAACCAATTATTTTAACTTTCATTGTTTGCCTCCTGTGTAGCTGACCTTTTGAGAAAGAAGGGAGGTGGTTAATCTCTGGCCACACATCTCATGGATGAAGGCTTCTTTTCATTATCAGCAACTGGCATCCTGTGGCAGACCCGTCAGTGTGCAGGTGCACTACAAAGCATTCTGAAGCCAGTCAGTAAAATCACAAACATGACTTTTTTTTTAACATTTTGAATGATGTAAATGAATACTAGTTATAACATTCATCAGTGTCCTCCTAAGCAAGGCACCAAGGAAGTTCTAGAGAAATCTTAAGAAAGACATCTTTAGAGAAACGTTAAGAGAGACCCTTAAGGGAACAGAGCCTGGTAACATTTCAGAACTTGTAGAAATCCATTTCTCTGTTAGCATCAGTTTGGATTGGAGTATGAAATCTTTGGCTGTGTTAACAAGATGTTGTCATATGACGTGGAAGATAAAAATTCCTGTAACATTGAAAAAAGAATTAGAACTGAAACATGCAAATGAAGGATTGTTAACAAACTCCATGACTTAGCCTTGTGGCTGAGAATTTTCAGTATTTTAGTAAATCAACTACCTGCAGATTTCAACTGCTCATCATGTTTTTCTTTAGGCGTCATTAATGCACAAGCATGTGCATTCGATTGTAAATGAGGAGGCTTATGAAAGATACAACTGATCGCTAATCACCTAATTCCTCACACAGACGATGTATAAACTCTGCACTGTCATGCAGACACAACACTTTTATGTTCTGTGACCTAAGCACAGAAAACTTTTTAAACATTTTTTCAGTTATTTCCAAGGTAATAGAAAAGTACATGACCTCCCCCCTACACACACACATACACACCAAAATCAACCTGAAGTGCCTTAGGAAGACCTTGTCTCATAGAAAACCGAAAGCAAAACAAAACCAATAAAAGTAGAGTGTGAGTTCAGCACGTTAATATGACCATAACTCAAATTTGTAAATTATGTGTACATCACAGGGAATGATTGGTCTAACTATTGTTGTAGATATGAAAGGGAAATTGAGCAATTTAATTTTAAAAGGTATAAATTACACAGAGAAATGTATATGCATGTAAATTAATTATGAAAATAATTTTGATAAAATATGTGTATATATTCACACATGCAAGTAGATATACAATTTTATATTTAAATATAAATACGCACATATGAAAGTTTTAGGGTGCCAGTATATACACATTCAGTTATAATACAATAAACACATTTTAGTCTGTAAAACTAAAAAAAATTATCATTTAAAGAATTGTAACATTGTACAATGTCTTACACAATATCCATCATTGTTTAGGATTTAAAAATCAATTGGGAAAAATATAAAATGTCACAAAAAATTAATTGTGATCATATTTGGATAGTAATAAGCATGAAGAATAGAGTCCTAGAGAGAGAGAATGTGTATTTAATTTTGAGAGGGCTTCATGAGATTATTTGAGCTTTCATGTTTTTACCCATAAAACCATTTATCTACTTTTTCTAAATTTGTGTGTGTGGCAAAATACTGAAACATAGCACATAATAAATATTGCCTTGTTATTTAGATGATAATAAAATATAAAGCTAATAGCAATAGAGCACATGCCAAAAAATCAATCTGAATGAAAAAAATCATAATATCAGCAGAGAATAATTACGATTATTAGGGAAGAAATCAACATTGTTTACAGATACAGACAAGGAAGATAGAAATGAGATTGAGATCTGAAAACGTTACCGTGTGCTGAAAGATAAAGGAAGGAAAGACTACCTACATAAGTCTTCAAAGCCATTCCAACTAGGTGTTACTAATCTAGCTTTATAGGTGGGTACTTTCAAAGCTCAAAAACATTAAATTTCACATACTCTTTTCCAAGCTTGTGTGAGCAAGTAAGACTTGAACTTCATTTAGCTCTACAGTCTCCAAAAACCTGCTCCTTGCTTTAGAATCTTTCTTTATCCAGTCAGTAAAACAAAGTATTCTAGAAGAGGAGTGAGTGCAAATAAAACTAAAAAGAGATGAAGGTATGGGGGCCATTAATTGACACTTTTTTTCTTTTTTCTTTTCAAGAGAAAAAAGATAATCAAACTGAATTTAGAAACATGTTAACAGGACAGTTTCAATAGTTGACACATTCCATATAATGTTGTTATTGCAGCAGTTGTACACAGTACAGGATATAAGCCTGGACGTCTTATCTAAACATTATTAACAAAAAACGCTTATTTATTAAGATATCCAGACATGCTGTTGAAGGACAAGTAAAGGTTAAATTAAAGTGGAAATACTGAACAAGCGTGTAGGCGCAAGAAAGTGCAAACTTTCTCTACCTAACGCACATGATATACATGAAAGAAATAGAACAAATAGCTTAAATGTATTGTGAATCAGAGTTTTCCTGGGCTTCAGTGACACTCAAGTGAGTTCGTGTTTTAGCCAATAGTTTAGAGCAAGCTATGAAAGCCTTTGGGGAGAGAATGTCAAGAAGACAGTGGATATTTGTGCGATCTACTTCAAGATATAGTAGTACAGTTTTGGGTAAACTATAACCAGATTGTTTCTGTTGCTGTGAAGAATCTTTTTCTTTGGATGTAAATAATTTGATTTTTGTTTCTTTATTTTGTTTTGTTTTAGTTTTGGTTTTGTTTGGCTTTTGTTTTCTGTCCTCCTGAGGCTTTATCTTAAAAATGTGCCAAGCCCAGTTGGATTAACATTCCCCTGATTTGTTTTTTCTAGCTGTTTCACAGTATTAGGTCTTAGATTTAAGTCCTCAATTTCTTTCGAGTTAATTTATATGTATAATAAGAAGTAGATGTCTAAATTAAATCTCTGTATGGATATCCAGTTTTCTCACCACCATTTACTGAAGAGATACTCTTTTCCCCATTCTAGGTAACTTTGTAAAAAGAGAACATTAGGCAGTAAGTGTGTGGATTTATTTCTGAGTTCTCAGTTTTTCTCCACTCCTGTGTCTGTATTGTATATCAGTTCTGTGTTGTTTCATTGTTCTATTTCTTGTTCTAAATTTTGAATACTTCTGTCTCCAGTCTTGTTCTTTGGTACAAGATCACTTTGTTGGAAGAGGGACTTGTGCTTATGCCTATGAATCTTGATTGCCACCATAATTGGGACTAAGAGACTGTAGGAGATTAGTAGCATAGTTATTCATATATATATATGTAGTTATTCTAATATATATTACATATATATTCTAATATATATTATATATACAATATATATGAATAGCTATACAACTATATAACATATTGTGTATATATATACATTATATATATATACATTATATATATATATATATATATATATATATATATATATATATATTCCTTCTCTTTTCTCCTTTCCTCCATTCCAATTTTCTTTCCTTGAGCAGTTTCTTCCTTTTTGCTTTGACGACATCTGTCATACATTTTGGATCTACTTTACTGTTTTAGTTTTTTTGCACTAGGGAACCAATGCAATGTTTACACATATGTGTCTGATTTATTTCACTTATGAGTGTGGTCTCAAGGTACATCCACTTACCTATAAAACCTCAAGTTTAGTCTTCTTTATAGCGAAGTAGTACATTGCATAAAAATACCACATTCAAAAAATGCAGATAAATAAAATTTATTTACTATTTTAAAAAAGGACTCTAGAAGAGGTAACTGCACTGTGAGGCTCTGACCTTGTCCGTTAGTTATTGTCGTGAATCCACAGCTCCATGAACTATCAGGAAGGAGATCCTCATTGGAGGCGTGGGCCATAGGGCCAAGGTCTTGGGGGTGATAACAGACTGTGCCCCATGCTCTCTGGCTCTTTCCTGGTTCTACTTCCTGGACCCCTGAGCCACAAGATTTCCTCCACCATTCCTCCTACTGTGATGTTTCTGCATTAGAGTCATCCAGTGACAGATTTGAAATTGTGAATGAAAAATAAATCTTGCTATCTTAAATTGTGCATGTCAGACACTTTGTCCTAGCAACGGAAAGTTAGACAATGCACGTACGAATCTTAGGCTTTTCTACCACTGTGAATAATGTCTTTGGGAGTTTGACAGGCATTGCATTATACCTGAGCATTTCTTTAGGGAACAGAATGTATTAACAGTGTAAGTTTTCTGAATATGTGATTATAAGATACAATTACAGAATAAAAAGAAATATTTGTATTAAATATATATATATATTTCTTTTCTAGAATTTAAAAAATGTCTAATAAGTCAAAATTATGATCCAGCAATATCACTACTAGTTATACATCCAAAACAATGAAATCAACATGTCAAACAGATATTTATGCTCCCGTGCTTATTATACCAATATTCATTATCTCAAATACATGAACTCAAACCAAATGTCCATCAAGAAATGAAAGGACAAAGACAATGGTGGGAAAACACAGTGAAGTATTATTCATCATAGAAAGCAATGAAACCCCATCATTTTTAGCAACATAGAAACAGAGGACATTGTGCCGGCTGAAATAAGTTATACAGAGGATGACAAATATTATTACTGAATGGTAAATATTAATGATAATATCCAGTGGGATCTAAAAATCATTAATCTCATAGAAGTTGTGAGTAAACTAGTGGTTAGAGTGTGGGTTAAAAATAATGTGAAAATATTGATTAGTATGTTAGATAAGAGAAATAAATTTTAGTGCTTGGACTAAAAATAAACATTACATACTACAAGATACCTAGAATTAATGACTGTATATTTTTAGAACAAAGACATGATAAATATTTAGGATGACTGTTATGTAATGACATTGGTTTGATCTTCATACCATATGTCTTTGAGTTAAAGCATCTCTCTGTACCTAGTAGATATTTACAATTGTTTTGTGTCAACCAAAAGAAGCAAAATTAAGGGGAAATTTTATCAATTAAGATATTTTAACAGTCATCTAGTGATGGTGAAGACCGTGATGTGATGGCAACAAGGAAAGGAGAATCTAGTAAATATTCATTGTAAAAAAATTAGTTTAACTTCTACTTAATTGTCCATGCATTTCTTTTGAAGGAAAAAAGCATAAAAATTTAGATGTTTCATATTTATAATAAATTTTATCTCTAAATGAAATAAATAAATGAATAGAGAATGACCATGTCAGTGAAAGAAATATTTTATTCAGGGTGGGAGTATTGTTTTTTTGAGTGAATATATTTGATTTTTAAAATAAATAGTAAAAAATGATAATGAAAAATCTGTTTTCTTTTATTCAATGAATATTTTATAATATTTCAACTATGCACAAAACATTGTTCCATTTGATAATGTGGTGAGTGAGAGATACTTTTTCTTATGGTTTTGTTCCAGACACTACCTCTTCAAAGACCATATATTTATAGTTGAAACAAATAAAAAAATGGTATAAATTAATAAAATGGAAATGGCATAAAGGAAACAGAATAACATAACAGTTACTATAGATTGAAAGTGTTATTTTGGTATAAACAGCAATACATTTTGAAAGGATGTGGCATTTGTTCTAAATTCCAAGGACAAGAAAAATCACCCATTCATATATCCAGTTAGTCTTTAATAATTGCTGACATGTCAAATAAATCTGGTAGCTGGAAAAACATTACGTAGATACTGATTGTATAGATCCATTGAAAGTGGTCAAAACGTCTATGTACTACTTTAAACACAATGTCACCACTGTAGAAATAAAAAGAGTGAAATGTCAGTAACATAGATCACACACCTTCTCTGTAGAAAAAGAAGTAGAAGTAGAAATATCTTTTGGACCATATGGTATTTGGAGTTAATATTGGTCTTGGCTTGGACCATAAGACTATAATTGAGAAGGAAAAAAAATTAAAGATTTTAAATCATGTTTTGAGGTAGAAATGGAACTGCAAACTGGTAGACTCATTTGTGGCAGATGAAATAATTTGAAGATTTAGAATAATGTCTTACTTTTTTTTATGCATACTTATCGTTTTTAAAATTGATACTGATGTCATTTATTGAGATGGAAATTGAAAAGAAAAATTATTTGACAGAACTAGTTCTAGGTTTGCATGTGTGTGTGCATGTGTGTGTGCATAAAGAAGTAATAATCCAATCATCTGATAAATCATTCATAAAAAACAAGTGTCAACTATATAAAATAATCTAATAAATTTATAGAATCATACTTCACATTAATTTTGAAAACAAAATACGAGACCTTTTGTTTAAACTTGGTTTCTAAATAATTGTGCAGATTATTGATTGCTTTCACCAATTTGAGTGTGATAGTAATGTAGAAAAGAAGTTTAAATTAAAATTTGTAGTTTTTTATGAGACTTATTCACCTTCCATTTTTTCTTCCTTTCCATAAATTTGGTGAGGATTAGGATTAGGTTTAGGTTTAAAGCAACTCAAAGCAAGGAAGGATCACAGACTATCAACAAACAAATATATTTCTTTAAACATGGTACTTTTGAAAAGTTAAGATTTTTTATAAACATTATGAGATATTCTTTCCTGGTAGCAATATCTATTTTTGTTTATTATTTCATGCATGGATAACTAGATATACTTTACATCAAATTATATGTAATAATTTTCAATATTATGTATACAGTAGATATACATTGGCAACAAATTTTTTTAAAGATTACTACTACATAATTGCTTGTATTCATACTAAAGGGAAAGGATTACGGTCACAGAGTTTAAAAACTTATTTCTGAATCGTATTTTAATGGATTCATTATGATAGCAAATCAACAAATAAAATTTCATCCCAATATATTATATTCTGTCCTATGTCTCCCAGTTCACAAGTCCATTCCACGTTGATTGACCCAAATCAACAATCATATAGCCATGAGGGGACCCTGAGTGTTCTTTACAATAAAAAGTGAAAACCAGTTATGTTCTTAATTTGCTGACAAGTTCCATCACTTTTCAAATTGTTCAGCTGAATACAGCCACATTTTCTCTTTTCATGACAATCACCTCGTTTTAGCCCAGAAGAAGAAGTTTCATTTCATGTAAGTCATATGTCAAAACATTACTAAACAGAAAGCATGGGAATGCAATAACTCAGTCTCACTTAGCTCATCCTCCTTCATGATTTTCTCATGGGAATGAAAACTGTCATTTTAACGGCCTTTTGTGCCCTACTGTATGTTAACAACTTCCTGAGAAGTAACACCCAGGAACAACTTCCTGAGAAGTAACACCCAGGAAAGCCATGGTGATAGTGATGGGTGGAGTGGTAACAATCACGATTTTAAAAGTTAACTATCCAGAAAATAAAAGCTCTGTCCTATTATGTGCTATGGACTCTTGCAGATTACTTAGAAAAGGCAAAATACAGTGGGCATTGATGATTATATCTGAAATGTTGTCACTGATTTCACAAGCATTGAGTGAGGATTTTGTTTGGATGCAAAGGATAAATAACAAGAATTATGTGACTGTAGCATAGTTTGTTTAATATTATTTCATTTTCATCACTATTGTCCTTATTTTTATTACTTTGTTTTTCACTTTAGCAATAAACACTATAGCAAAAAGGTGAAGTTCATTTAACCCACAAGCCTGGAAAATGGGGAGGAAAAGGTGAGCTCTGTTCCTCTCAATGCATTGCTCAAATCTAGCCAATTAAATCGCTAGCCATGTTCCAATACATCTTCTTCATTAATAAACAGGACTTTTTATATTTTTCTTATAAATTAAATTATATTTTCTTTAAATTAAATTACATTTATTGCAAATGTAAAACAATTGTGAAGCAAAAAAAAAATCATAGAATTAAGCCAAATCAAATATATTTGCATGTATTTCAAAGGATATTGTCAATAGCTCTATTATCCCTTTGAAAGAGGGAAAAATTGGCATGCAACTAACTAATCAACAAGTGTATTTAAAAAAAGTTTGATCTCACTGGGGAACAGCAACCAAAAATACAATGAAATATCATGTGGTACCTGTTAGGATAATTGCTTTTATTTTCAAATACATTAATGAGGATGTGGAAAAAAGAGAACCTTGCACACTGTTGGTGAGAATGTAAATTAATACAAACATTACAGAAATTCATATGGCAGATCCTGTCAAAATGATACTAGAACTGCTATATGATCCTACAGTCTTGGTATTGGGCATTGAAAATAAAATCCGAATGTCAAGACAGTATCTCCATTTTCATGTTTATTGGAACCTCGTTCACAATAGCCAAAAAATGAGAACAGTCCAGTTGTTCTTCAGATGATGGGTGGATGGAGAATATGTAATATCTACGCACACTAAGTGGATTTTAACCCTAAAAAAGGAAGAGCGTCTGCCATTACTGACAACATGGATTTATCTAGAGGGCAGTAAATCAAATTATGCAGGTACAGAAAGAAAAACTGCATGCTCTAACACACATACAGAATCTTTTCAAAAGGAAGGAAATGACTGAATGAATAGTAAAAGAGTAAACTGTTGTTTACCACGAGATGGTAAAAAGGAGAAGAGAGGAAAACATTGGGAAAAGAGCAAAAAAGGTCAGTTAAAAGAGGAATAAGTTCTAGATGAATAAAGCACTTAATGGTGACAATAGTGTACTAAATATTAAAATTTGTTTAAAAAACAAAAAGGAGATTTCAGGTGTTTTCACCACACAAAAAAGCAATGCTGATAGGACATATATATAACATGGGAAATTTCTTTGTGCTATTTTTGTGAATATGATAAACATTGATATTTGTTCTCATCAATGAATTACAAACCACTTTAAATGTGCCAGTTAAGCTCATGATATAATCCCAGATTAACTGTTTTAATGAATGTTATTAATAACCTTATAAATTTGTGATAATTTTACAGACAACAATGATATGAGCAAGGAAATATGCGCAAGGCTCCTACTTTCATGGAGAAGAGTTGATTCAGTGAACAAGTAAGTACATTGCTTCAACTCTTATGCCAAGTGACAAGTACTGTGGGTAAGAATAAAGCAGAATATGAAAAGTAGCTTTCGGCACAGTGGAGTGGTACAGGAGTGGGGTACTAGCTTATCCACCCTGTCCAAGAAAGGCTTCTGTAATAAGGCACCTGTCGTTTGTTTGCACAGGTTAAACAGTGAGAAGCATAGGTATTTGAGACATGAACCTAGCAGTCTGAAGTAATATGGCAAAGGTACAAGACAGCCTGGAGTGCAAACTTAGGCAGGAAACCACTCTACGAAGAGCACACTGCACACAGAACAGTGAGAACAAGGTGTGAAAGATGAAGCAGAAAGATCGATCCTTGGGGGCCTGTATTTTGCTGTGAAGACGCGAAGCTTCCCCCATGAGTAAAGATGTGGCAGCTAAAAGGTCACAGTAGCTGCTGGAAGAAAAATAACTTCTACTGTTATAAATGCTGTAACACCAATTTGTTCATTGATGTATTACACATTTTACCACTTTGTATTTTAACTGAGAAACATTCAGTATTATTAAGCACCATAAAATGAGAGCTATCTGAGTTCTACTGAGAAAAGATAGCCAGAATTATTTCCAACAACACCACAATTAGAAATGTTTTTCTGACTCAGTCTAGAAAATGTATGCAGAGCACAAAAGAATGACAGATGCTACGCAGTGAACTCCCGTCGTTTGTAAGCACTGTTTGCTTCGCTGTGTGAGTATCCTATGTTTGAAGTCATTACCGAAACCTGAGTTCAGTTTGGAAAATGAGTACAAAATGTTAATCGAAGCAAACCCATCTCTGAGATACCAACGTGTATAAAAGATTTCTAAATTCAAAGCAGACCATAATAGCTTAACACTTAGTGATTAAATGAAATTCACTGGAAATGGTCCTTTCTTGACCATAACCTTTAAACATCATTTAGATTTTTAATCCAGGAATAACTCTCTTGATGTTTTCCCTCAGTTAGCTTGTCCACCACAATCATTGTTTCATACTGCTGTTCTACCACTCACATGAAACAGTAGGGTGAGTCGTCAGTCATACTACGTAATTTGGTTGTAATACACATAAAAATATTCAAATGTACTGACTTGCTATTTTTGAAGTATAAAATAAATAATTTAGTGTGTCACTTGTCTTAGCTCTATCAAATACAGAGACATGTTTAAAATCAAAGTATTCAAATGTTACTTCTTTTTCACCCTTAGCTCCTCCTTTAAAGACTTTTTTTTTTTTTTACTGAGAAATTGACAGCCTTCTTACAACCCTGGCCTGTTTTAGTATTTCTCCAGAGCAGGCTCTCACTGAGAGTTACCAGTGACCAGACTGGATTTACAATTGAGCTCTTCCTGCCTTGACATCCCCTAGTGCTGGTGAACTTTGCTTCATGCCTCCAGCCTCCCTCTTCAAGACTCAGTACAAATAAGATGCATAGAATTCATAGCTAAAGAAATGATCTTAGGTAACTCCCTCCTGTTTGTCCATGCATTTGATCATCCAGATTCCCTAAATCATTTAATTGCTCATTTGTTGGTAACTTGTTTGTAGTATCTTAGAACTGAGTTGTCCACTGTGTTGTAAACTCCATTCATACGAACTGTTTACCATTGACACAATTCCAGGGCTAAGCAGATACTCAGAATGTGAATGAAAGAACTGATGCTCTCTGAGGCTGCTGGTGATGCTCACACATATGCAAAAACCCAAGAGGCAGAAGTATACCTGGAAAATTCATGCATGTATCAGTTTCCTGCTTCTTCTAAAAAAAATAAACAAATGCATCAAGCAAACAGATATGCTCAAGGATAAATATCTAGAACTATTTCCCAGATTGTAGAGGTTTTTTAAATGACACCTTGTATCTGAGCAAAATGCGTTAACTATTGTAATGATACTTGTGAGAATCCAGTCTTCTATTTCAGCATTCTGAAAATCAGTATGAGTTTACATACAGGACCCAGATGAAAGCAGGATAACTCCATGGCCAAAGCGATGGTCACAACTGTGTGAATGGCTTCTCCACTTAATCGCCTTATGACAAAATCCATTACAATGATGGATAGGCCACAGACATTAATAATGTTGTCCCAGAATTTAAAGAATCTAATTGTTTCCTGTGTGTCTCACAGATTTTCCTTGGTATGAATGTGGATAATAAGATAAGAAAAGTAAGTTTTAACTGAGGATAAAGGTTTTCTTTAAGAAAATCATAGATCACAATTAAGATTAATGAGTATGACTATTTTAATGGAAAAACAATTTACTGGGGAATGTGAGTAATAGTGAAGTATTTATGTTAATTATGGTACAGTACTGACATTGATGAACTATATTTGGGCTTCCTTGAATAAGTAACTAGGAAAGGATTTGCTTGTGGCAGAAGGTGAGAATGAGGAGCTTACAGAGTGTCTTGTCTGCTGGCACATGCAATTGACCTTGTTAGAGCTCTACTTTTTTAGAGTATTTAGTGATCAAGTCCAGAGACATTATTTATAAGACTAATACAGCAACATGTCCATAGTATGCTCAAGAAAATGTGGTTTTAGTTAAATTAAGAATATAAGAAATTGCACTATAATTATAAATGATAGGGTATTCTGGATTCATTTCTGATTTTAACAGCAGAGAACATTACTAAAGTCAGCTGTGAAACTACTTGTGATGATACGTTAAAAGATGTTTTGAAAAGTGTTATTTAAAACTAAATGTTCCCTTCTTTTCATGATTTTAGTCCTCTGTAAATTAGCATATCAGGTTGAAAATGTTTAATTGTATGCTTTTCTTTCCAGATAAAAGGCTAGAACTTGCAAAAATGGTTCTGTAATTGTCATTATTGTACACCTAACTAACCATTGGATGAATGAATAAACGAACCAACTAGTCACAAAAGTAAGTGGTGAAAAAAAGCACAAAATGAAATGAAATAAGTGTATGAAAATGTAGGTTATTTCAATATATTACTATCAAATTGAAATATTTATTGTATTTTCCTATCTCTTTCTATATTTCCTATTGGCTGAGTGGTTGAATACCAGGTTTTCCCTTAAACAACGGTGGTAGTGGCAGAAAAGGAATCAAATGTAAATGTAAAAATACAATAATTTAAAATATTACTTAGGTAAAATTAATAATGAAGAGTTTTCTTTGAGCTAAAAAGAATGACTAATAGTTCAATTCTATGAAAGAAAATAATGCATGAAGTACTATATAAATTAGGAAGAGTTTCAGGAAAATGAATACAAATTAGATTGGTAACATAAATTGATTAGGTTTTCAGGATTCTAGAATACACTGCTAAGAATCAGGCTTTATTAATACACAATGTGTGATCATACGTGGTGAATGTTTACATTTCAAAATTAAAGAATTGCAGTGCACATTGCCCTTAATCCATCTAAACCTGTGTCCCTCACTTCTCGTCACTTTCTCATCCAGTTCTCAAGGCTTCTTTTATGAGTAACTTTGTGAGTTGTGATTTTAAAAATTTTGAATGCTGAGGCCGAGTGCCGTCTAACAGAAAGGTTTTAAAAAAACATTACGTGTGTCCCGATGACCTTGATATGCTGGCTCTGGCACTGATGATTTTGAGTTTTTCTACAAAGCCAAAATGACCATGAAAGCAAATGCTTTGCCTCAATTCAGGACACTGAGACAGCCACAAAAGCACAACTGAAGACATTCCTAATGGAGAACTTTGAGGACTGCTTCAAAAAGTGAGACGAATTGGCTAAGGGTGTTAAACAAAGGGCGCATATTTTGAGGGTGGTTAATGGCAATGCATCTTTCACTGTAATAACTTTAAAAAATTGAAACACTCCAT
Organism: Dolichotis patagonum; assembly: GCA_004027295.1. NCBI lineage: Eukaryota > Metazoa > Chordata > Mammalia > Rodentia > Caviidae > Dolichotis > Dolichotis patagonum. Next base: position 34,454 of record PVJX010007357.1, on the reverse strand, counting down.
ATTTTAACACACACTTTGTATTTTGACACAGATTCCTCAAAGGTTTTGAACTGGAAGAAGGGAAAATCAAATTTTATATAATTCTTGGGCTTCTATTTTCAGTGATAGATTAAGTGGCAGAAAATAACACTTTGGTAACTTCTCACTGAATAGTGCTTAATATTGACTCATAAAAACAACCAGTTTTTGCTTTCCTTCTACCACTCTATTTAATCATACTGGAGAAAACTGAGTTTCCAAAAGGGATGTGCTGTGAAATTATATTATTTAATATTGAGCCTGAGAAAAGAAATAGTTAAAATCAATATCTACATAGGAAAAAGACAGTAAAAGATCTATAGAGTAGACTCAATCGGAATGTAATAATAAATATCCTTTTAATATACTTAATATTTTATATGTAATATTTATTGTCCATAAATAATCTTATATTTTCTTGAAGTAGGTTTTGTTTCTTTTTAAGTGCTAAAGATGTTTTTCCCTTATAACTCAGGAATCTTTCTTAAATGAGGAAAACCTAGAAAGTAATACCTATTAATACAGCATGCATTTCAGTTATATAAATATGATAATTCAAATGTGAGGCTTTTGGTTTTTGTAAAGGATGACTCACTTTTTGTAGGATTATATGGCTCTTCCCAGAATTATGACAATAGTAGATAATATTTCTTCAGTCTAAAAAGAGTTCACAGCCATGACTATTCATCCACAAGATGCAAATCCACAAATTTCCATCTCTCCTGGCAAAATAAATTGATAATTAAAACAGCTCATTTATACTTCCTCCAAGTATGCAGTTGATTTATATATCTGGTTCAAGGATTCCTGATAATGAAGTTAAATTGTGTGCATTTCTGTGTCCTCAATAGAGAAAGTTACTTTCTTTTATTAAGTGTGCTTCTCATTAATGAAATCCAAATACAAGTGATGAATAAAACGTAAGTAAGAGAGACATTAAGTAGTAATTGGGACCTAATAATCTCAACAGAAAAAGACCCCAACTCAGACTACCTCATGGAAAAAATAAAAGAAAGCATTATTTGTGTCATGATTGAGAAATATGGGTGGATATTTAGCATCCTTCTACTCTTACTTTTATGCACATTAAATCAATAAGTGAAAGATTACTGCCTCATCCATCACCTCCAGATTTGAAGTGACTTGAATTTCCCACATACACAGCAATGCCAGACAAAGGGATTAACCCTTCTTAAATATGTTGCCCTAGCTGCACACCTTGCACAAAACAAGAATTATTTGAGTAACTACACAGTGTAAGATGCCTGCTTTTAGGCTAGTGAGTCTGTATGTGCATCCCTATTAGAATCATATAGATTTAATTAGATCAGAAAACAGCTTGTTAAATGACCAGACAGAAAAATAATATATGCCTACTATGTGAGTGGTCTCCTGAATCAGATTAGTCAATCTAAATTTTGTCTTTAAAATATATTAACTAGTAAATATAGTAAAATTTAATTAAGCACACTGTCCTACCCTTTCCTGCTTATAAAGTGGATTAAGAACAGTATCAAGGATTCATAACACCTTGAGCTGATGGAGTAGGTATTAACTGAGAAAATGAAGCTCAAGTGCCTAACAGACGGCTCACAATAATAGCAACTCAAGTATATTCACTATGGCAATAACCCGATTATTAATCATTAGAATTTACAGCCTGCTTCTTTAAGCCTTGAATATTTTTAATGGGGCATTAATGTATGGAGGATTTTACATAGTGATTCATAACGTCCTGGGGCCAGAGAAAGGAAGAAGAATCATGTTGCGTCTGGAATTGTAGCCCAAAGTTTATCAATTTTATATGCTGTGCCTTCAAGGACGACCTTATTTGAAAAAACAGAATTCTGCTGCTACCATGCATTTTGTAACTCACTGCTGCTCTAAGATATCATCTTTATTGGTCTATGTAAAACATAAACGGAAGACCTAAAATAAAAGAAAAAAACTACAGCAAGTGTAATGCGCTTGTTACACGAGGGCTGAGCAGAGCACAGGTGACTAATGCCATGTGTCGTCTTGCTCCAAAAAAGCAATTTATAGTCACTACTGTACTTAGCTTATATCAGCAGTGTCATTTTTATGGAGCGAAAACAACATTGTTATATTAGAATGCTATTATAAGCATATCAAATATCATATGTTTAAAGAACCAAAGATAGATATCTTCTTTTTCACCCTAAAAGCATCTTATTATTTCTTTCTGAAGTGGAATCAGAGCATTGACAGATAATATAGCAATTTATGAACTGCGAACAAAAATGAGAGCATAAAAGCACGATTATATTAGGATTCCAGCTATGCTTATCTCATTATCTCAGTAAGAGTAGAAGACATTTTAAGATGCTTATGTACAGAGAATGTTAACTGTTTTCAAAAGATCATTTTGAAATGTTTCCAGATGAGCCTTTCATAAACTGTGTGGGCACAGGCGTAGTTCAGGAAAGGGCCTGGGCTGTTCTCCTCACATTTCCATGAGTACAGCTGCGCTCTGAAGCCCACTGCTTTTCATTTTTCTCAATTGCTGAATTGTGAAAAAAATCTAAAGTTACTGATCTTGTAATAAGCGACAGTGCTTTAAGAGAAGGCATGGTATCAGAAAGTGATGAATACTACAATGGTAGGAAACTTTCCTAAATTAATTACTTGTTTATTTTGATCACATATCTGAGTAGATATATTTCACTGGGTTTCTTTAACAGTTTTAGATTCTTGTTTTCTCATTTGATTTGTTTTAAATTAAGACTAGCATTTAATTGGAAGCCATCTTTATCAATTTATCTTTTCACCTTTAAATATTATATGGATAAAAGTCTCCTTTGAAGATCTTGTAAAATTGTACATTTTCTACTCTTTAAATAATTGATTTATGGGGTCAGTATTTAGGTAGAAGAAAAGGTAAAGCACTTGATCAAACACAGAAATAGTGAAAAAAGTTATTTTATCTAGTTGTCAGCCCAGAAGAGGGTGGAATTTTATTAAGGAACTAATGACAAAACTGCTAAAAAATAATACCTAAGTAAATTTGAAATATGTGGTTTTACTAATCATCATGTAATGCAGTAAACATAATAAATATTATACCACTCTGATCATCACGATGTCTGTTTGTTCTGTGACACTCTCAACACTAATATTTGTTCCACGGCTCTGTAAATTTCTTTTGTGAGAGGAAAAGACATCTATACCAGCAGGTGGAAACCTAAGGAGGAATTAATTGTAAACTGTAAAAATTTTAAATATGGTGAAATGTATGCAAATATACACATAAACATAGATTTTTTAAGAGTTATAATTGCAATGTGAGAGAGAAATAAAAATATTGAAGATCCTCTAAAGTAGTTTTAGCATAAGTTTTCATTTGTCTTTTAGACAAATGAAAAAAGAGGAATACCTTTTTAAGGAATAATATTTTGGTTAATATTATGAATTGAAGGAGTGTGATTCTGACCTTGAGATATCTACAAATTCGAATCAGCAGATAAGTATTTTAAAAGAGCTACTATTATTATCATGCTGAAGGATATATAGAAAACTATGAATTGCAGTTAATAACATGTTTAGAGAAATGGCAGATAAATGACTGGATAAGCCAAACATTTCTAGTGACATTATGATATTTGTGTTTTGAGGAATAGATAACTCCCTGCAAGACATAGATTGATTGGCAACCTATATGATACTATAAATTCATACATCAATTAGTGAAGTAAAATGACTAAGATGCACTAAACTGGCATTATCTATTGCTTACTGCATATCACATAATCACTCTAATGTACCATTTTTTGTGACCATGTTTCTCTTTCAGTAGACTATGAATCTATGAAGCAAATGATGATATAGTACGTTTTCCAATCTTCTATATGAAAAAGAATGCATAAGAACTGTCTCTAATGTGCTCTGTACTTCTTCTAAGTCTTCTTACCCAGATTTTATATACATACATCTACAAAACAAATCTGCAGAGGCAATCTGAGCTTTTATCCTTTTTCCATTTCAAAATTCTTGAACCTTTGCCCATTACTCACTTGTAAGAGGTCATTAAGTAAAAAGATCATTAGGGTGGGTTCTAATACAAACAACCTAGACCGTTATAAGAAAAAGGGGCAGTAGCCCCTAAGCAAGATAAAATTTTGAACTCCCAGACCACCAAGTGGATTTTGAGTTTCTCAGCCACCACAATTTAATTCTGTGTGTGAGCTGATTTCTTAAAATCTCTCTTTCTCTCTCTCTTTCTCCCTCTCTTTCATTCACCCTCTCTCCCTCTTTCATCTCTAGAAAACTCTAATACAGAAGGTACAAAAAAGTTAAAGAGTAAAAAACTTCTAAGCATAAGCGTCTCAAGAAGTAAAACATAAACACTTCATAAAAGTCAACATGCATTTATTATAAAATCTCACTGTATACTAGAAAAAAAAGTTTTTTATACTCCTCAAAAGACACAGTTAAGGTATGATTAAGGATAATTTATAAACTAACAGAAAAACTTTTAGTACATTGAATTAACAAAAAAATGATATCCAGAACACATATATCCTAAAAATAAATTAAAAGACAGCCTAGAGACAATGGCCTCAGTATAGTTTAACAAATCAATGCAAATACAGAAAATTATGTGTACAAAAATATTAAGAATGCAAAGAAATAGCATAAATAAAAACTTATTTTACATATCTCATAAATTTAATGAATGTATAACCAAACCATTAAAAATTTAGCTTTTGTGGAACTTTTCTACCAAAACTGTATAATTTTGAAGAGTATGTCATATAACAAAATTATTATTTATTCATTGTTCCACATAAAGATTTTAATAACAAATTTGCAATTAGTATTTCATGATAAGTTAAAATATTCTAATATTGATTCAGAGATTTTGTGCTATCACTTGTAGATGAATTAGGATAGTTCTCCCTCACTGATTTCAGGAAGGTGGATTCCAGGACCACTGTGGATCACCAAGTCTGAGGATGCTAAAATTTCTTCTATAACATAGTGTTGTAATTCAGTGTAACCTATACTTAACTATCCTTATATTTTAATCATATCTAAGTCACTTATTATATTTAATGTGATATAAGTGCTATTTTAATATTTGTAATATTATATTGTTTATAAAACATAATACAAGAAAAAGTCTGTGCATGTTCAGTAGAGGCACATTTTTTAATACCTTTAATCAGTAGTTGAATGAATTTGCAGATATACAAAGTGAAATGTAAAGTAGAGACTCAGTTAAAAAAAAAAAACAGGTGGGGCTGGGCATTTGGCTCAGTGGCACAAGTTCCTGCCTGGCAAATGCAAGGTCCTGAGTATGATCCCTGGTACAAAAATAAAATAAAATATAATAAAATAAAAATAAAAAATAAAACTGGTATCAATTTTAATCTTGAGTTTGTGAATGCAGTATAAGTTGTACTATTAACATATTTTGGAAAAACTTTAAATTGTGAGTTTAAATATAATATTTCAAAGTAGAATTAGGATATTTTTGTGATGAATAAGAGTTGATATTTTAAAGTAAACATAAAGATTGAGATATATTAATTCATTTTAATTAGAAACTAGAATGGGTTATGAATAAAAATTATGAACACAAGTTAGATAGGTTTGTTAGAGATTCCATATTTAATGTGAGAGAGAAAAATTTATTAGTGGTAAATTTAAAAAGTATGTACTAAATGTTACCCATTGTAAGCAATATCAAAATAGAATATATCTTATAATCAAACATGGTTAGTAAACCAATGGCACAGATCAATTTGAACTCTTTTACTAAGATGTAGGTTCTCTGTAATATTGAATATTATTGTTTACAGAAAGTTATTAAGATATTTTGCTTATCTGTAACTGGAGGCTTTGTATAAAATCACGGAGTTTTTGGTTATTTTTACCATTTCATACAGAGATTTTTATGTAAAAATTACATAAGGCATTTGTGGAGATAGGAGAACCATTTCTGACTCATCTCACACCTTCTATTCCCACTCTATTGTCAGATCACCTTAACCGGGGCTCCACAAATTTCCTAGAAGAATTGAACATCTCTAGGCTGCAAGGATAATCAAGTCCTCTCCAAATTTAAAAGTGTATGATTTAATGAAAGATGAGAATTAAAGTTTAGAAAAATTATTTAATTATAATATTTCAAATCTCCCCATTCAGGGAATGAAAACTGTTGTTAGATATAATTTAATGATTCTAAACCTTGAGTGCATCATTATTTCCAAAGTATGGACAAGAACATTAAGACTCAAAAATATAAAGTAAGGCTGGTTGTGTAGCTCAGTGGTAGAGTGCTCACTAAGTATGCACAAGGACCTGAGGTCAATCGCCAGCATATACATATTTAAATATGTATATAAATAAAATATAAATATATTTAAATATATATAAATATATTTAAATAAATATATAAATATATAAATATATAAATATATAAATATATTTAAATAAATATATAAATATATAAATATATTTAAATAAATATATAAATATATTTAAATAAATATATAAATATATAAATATATTTAAATAAATATATAAATATATTTAAATAAATATATAAATATATAAATATATTTAAATATATACATATTTAAATAGATACATGTATGTATATATATGTATATATGTATATTTATATGTATATGTATATATGTATACATATGTATATATGTATACATATGTATACACATATGTATATATATATTAAATATATATATATACATATATAAAGTAAGCATCTCCACACCCTACATCAAAAGACTTTGTAGTTATGAGATAAATTATGTGTCTAAAAAGCATGGCCTGTTTTCATCACAGTCCACAAAAGACATACATACACTCACACACACATACACACACAAAAGTCACAATAAAGGTTCTCTTCACCCTACATCTCTTTCCTAACAGCCTGCCATTGAGGGATGCCTTTTCTATTGTAAAATTTATGTTATTTAACACTGTTTTTTAGCTAACAACACTATTCTGTGGATGACAACCGAATATCTCCAGAATGATAATATATTTCTGCTAAAATTCCTCAATATTTGAGGATGAATCAGTTGGTAACAACAGTTTGCAAAGTTCGCTTGTGATGCATTTCATAAAGTGGAACTTCTTTTGCCAGGTGCAGGAGCCGCTGAAGCAGAGAGCTATACTGTAGCCTGGAATGGTGACCTGGAGTCAGACGGACCTTGGGTTTAGAGACCACCACTCATCCGTGGCTTTAGGAAAGTCATTTCAGTTTCCCAGATCTCTTTAACTCCAGCTGTGGAAGCAGACTGATCATTGTTCCTATTTCACAGACTGTTATTAGAATGAAAGACAGAGAGAGAGAACTAAGCATAGCTCAGACTGCTTTCACATATAGCACTTAAGAAATAAGTGGTAACGATCACTATTAAGGGCTCACCAAGGGCAGAAGAAAAGAATGTGAAGTTATTGAAGACACTAGAAATACAAACTTAATTAACTCCTAACCAGCTTTCTGTCAACCACTGGACAAACAATTGTAACTTCTTCACAACTCATTTGCAGAATGAGGGGATAATATAGTGGGTGGATAACAATCTAGAAGGTTCTTTTTCTTTCACATGTTCAGTGAATTTCATAACTGTGTCCTTTATTAATCCTAACTGCAACGATATGGAAATGACTTTGTTCTACAGTGAATTTCAATGCCTAAGAGCTAGCTTTCCCCAGAAGTTAATCTTCTAAAATAAGTGAAGTGCTGGTGATAGGACATAAAGCAAGAAGGCTTTACAAAGCCATTGCTTTTCTATAGGACTCAGGTAAATATAACGATTAAAATGATTGTGGCTACTACATTTTCTATTTATTCTTAAGTTAGAAGTTTTTAATATGCTCATAATGTGAAAAAAACACTTATTTTTGAAGCACTTGGTAGTCCTTGGATCAGATAAAGAAATAATTTGTTGCTTTGCCTAATTGGAGGAGGTAGTTTCCATAAAGCAAAAAGAGAGGAAGAAATAAAAAGACCTTCCTGGAGGTTTCCACTGCCTTAAAATTACAGCGCAATCTCATTAGGCAGTAATGGAAATGGAAATTACTTGCTTTTCTGGTCCTGATTGTATTCCTGTTAGGTCATTTGCATACTGTTCAATGATTGGATTTCTGGGGAGGCTGAGAGGTCTCAGAACTGCTTTCCTGTGCATTCTTATCTAATTCTACTGCTGTGACTATGAGCAGAGATCATTTCCTGGGCTTTATTATATGATCTTCATGAAAGCATACAAACCATCTGCAGATTTTAGATGAGTGTGAGAAGTATAAACTCTTTTGAGGTTGACCCAAAGCTGCATAATTTTTTAAAAAATTAAAATATACTTCTCCGTGTTAACGATTTTCTTAACAGTTGCAAATGCAATGAGGCAATACTTTACTTTTTCCATAATGGCTGGTGTAGTATGAAAAATAGTGGAAATCAGAAATAGCAAAGCAATTTTGGGATAACACATAATCACCCCTTTTTTTAACCTCATTTTTTTTGCTAGTCATTCTTGTATCATTTGAGACTTTCATATTAATTATCCCATTATTAATCTCTTAAGAAAAAACAATTTTTTCCTGTCTTCTCCAGTAACTAATAGCAAAATTTAAACAAATTAACACATATTTCTAGGAACTGATCTCTATCTCTTTACCCATTATATATCTATCTTTACAAATTTGTACACAAAAGGAGTAACACAAAAAAGTTAAGACACATAGATTTTAATTTTAACAGTTCAATCTTTTATTCTCTTAAGTTTGAGATCTGTTTTAAATTTTTGTTTCCCTACTACTCAATTCATTATACATGTTTTATTCATTCATGAATGAGGAAATTAGAATGACAGCAACACTAGAATATTAGGCATAATGAGTACTTAAGATAACATTTGTCACCAAGTGTTGTATCTGTGGGGCTTCTCCAGAAGCTGGCACCAGGTAGATACTCACACAGACAGTGATTGTATTTTTCAAATATTCTAAGCAATTTTTCTTAACTTAGGTTCATTTGTATGATTTGTCTCCTTTTCATTAACTTGTTACTTATAAATGGGTTTTATTATGAGATTTTAAATACAGAATCGGGTCATTTAGAATTGTAGTAACATTAATAGAGACATTTGATCTATCAGGTTAGACTGATACAATATTGAAAGGTCACAAGTCAGTCTTCCTTAGAGCAAGCACAAAATTAATAGATGCTGAGAAGGGCCCAGACTCTTGCTTCATCTGGATACAGATTTAAATCTGATTGTGGAATGAAATATGACAGGTAAGGTAATTACCTTACCCACTATTATACTCCTCAGTCCGCCACTCCTTATCACACCGAGACAGTAGCCGTGGCGTAGAGTGAGGGACTCCACGGGGACCTAACCCAGGCTGTGAGGTCACTACACTGCCATCCATCGATATCTGGAAGATCTGAACCCATGACCGAGTGACTCCCCAACATGGCACCTGGACAGCTGTCCTGTGAGGCGAGAGGCCATCCTGGCGCTGGCACCACTCATGGGGGGATGCTCAAAGCTCTCAAGAAGGCTGTTGAAACAAACTACTCAGGCAAGACAAGGTGCAGATTTACATTCTCAAAGGAGTCAGTGCTGACCCACAGAGAATGTGAAGCTTGGAGACTGTAATGGGACCTCCCAGAAGTCTTCTGATACAGCCACACTCATAATTGGAGCAGAAATCATCTAGAAAGGAGAAAAGACATCTTCCAAACATCACTGACAGCAAGGACCTTCTGAGAAGGAGCAGCACCTGGACTGTTACCATTTAACCCCGCTGGATGCCCAAATATCAACATTTAAAGTTTTCTTAGACGTCTTTGAAAGCAGCACTGTTGAGGTATAATATAGACGATATAAAATTTGCCCTTTTAGTCTATAGTGCAGTGCTATTATGTTCACAACCACATTTGTTTTAGAACATTTTTACCTCAAACAGGCACAAACTAATCCGTATATACTCACTTGCTCTACCCATCAACCCCATACCTAGCCGTGGATGACCTCAAACCTATGTTCTGTCCTGATAGAACTTCATTTCTAAAGCTTCCTATGAATATTTCTTGTTTTGAATTTTTCATGATATTAGTGAACATGTGCTGACCAGTGGCCATAAGCTACCTATTTGTACATGATACATTCTAAACATCTGTTTATACTTCCATTAAATACAGTGACTCTAAATTATTCACAAGATGTTCAAAACCCCAAAAGGATGCCTGAAGCCATGGCTAGGGTGAAATTCCGTGAATACTAGATTTTGTCTTATTTATTAATATCTGTTAAGCAGTTGAATTTGTAAATTTGGCCCAGTAAAACATTAGCAACAACTAGTAATAAAATAGAACAATTTTCACATATGCCGTAATATAAATTATGTAAATACGATCACAATCTCTCAAAATTTCATCTTCTCACTCAAAGGAAGTATCTCATGGTTTCTTTCACTGCTTTCCGACTTTGAAGACTTTATTAAGTAAATGAATGTGATACAAGGAAATCTGCAAACACTTGATACAATGAAACCTCTCTGGTAATCAGAGAATCTACTAAGTTGTTAATGGGCAAAGAGGCATGGAAATGCGAGATACACAGGTGACCTGTATTCCGCACAGGACGGGGGACACTGTAAGATTTCCTCATGATACTCATAACAGTGTGGAAATTATCATATGACTTGCTTGTTTTTTGATTTCTCTATTTAATATTCTCAGATTTCTGTTAATTGTAACAGAAACCAAGAAAGATGAAACAATAAGGAGATACCACTCCTGAACAGTGTATTTTATTTACAAGAGATTTTATTTCCTGTAAACATAATAAAAGACTGTTACTAGGTAAAGTAGTACGTACGATATCAGGAATTTGCAAATTTTTCAGAACTTTATTCATATGGGATGTTTAATACTATACCCACTTCTGTCAAATCCTAAATATTTCTGGAGTATGTTTTTTATTAGTCTATGTGTGTTGCTACATACAGAATAGTTTCAAGGTTAGGCAAAGAAAAATGTCATGACCCAGATAAATCTTTCCCTCAAAGTATTCAACATCCTCTCTCCAAACACACAGGCTTTGATTTCCCTAAAAGCCTTTGCAACCATCAAAACCATTATTTTTAAACTCGCTTAGCTATGACTCTAGCAGTGAGAGTAGAACCTATGTACCTTACAGTGCTAAATTAGTTTGGCTTCTGAAATAGGAGAGATATTTTGTTGATGCAAAGTACAAACTGTGCTTTAGGTTGTGATTTGTAGATCGATACCGAAGTTCTCATTTCCCAACCATGCTTACAGGGGTGTTCTTTGAAAGTTCCTAGAATTCACTCCTTTCCCATCAATTAGTGTGGACAACATTGGCATTTGCTGCGCATTGCTGATGATTCAGCATCTCTGGCTTCAAATCACTAAATGACGTGGATCTACTTTCCTTGAATATAAACCAAGGATGTGGTTTCATCCACTTCCAAAATTCTCTTGAGGAGTCACATCGCACAGTGCCTCTGGAGAATGAAGAAGGAACACATCACTCTTAGGATCCTTAGCTATCTTGGTTTGTGACAAAATCACTGCAGCTCTGCCTCTATGTTTCTATTCCTCTCTGATTTCATAATATCCTCCAGGTTCATCTCCATCAACAATGTTAGGACTTTCCTCATTGTTTTGACTGACACTGCAGTGACCCACAGGTGTCCTAGTCTGCTGGATTGGTTCATTGGCTGGGTCGTTGGAAATGCACAGGAGGCCTGTGTTTGTGGGTGTTGCATTGGTGCTGGGACAGGCTTGGGGTCTACATCACATGGGTGAGAGCCAAGAACCCTAGGGATTGGCCTGGTGCCAAGGGTTACTTTTTCTGGGATTTGAAATGAAGTTCAATGTTCACATAACTGTCTTCACTTTGCTCCTTTCCTCTGCAGGGTACCTTTGGGCTGCATTCACCAGGCAAGGGGGAAGTTGTCACAAGTAATGTGAAACCCTTCTCACCCTCCTTGCATTTTTTGTTATTTTTTTATTTATTTCTGTTTGTTGCTTTGAGGCAACATTTCACTAGATAGTTCAGCCTGGCCTTGAACTCGCTATGTAGCCCAGAATGGGCTCAAACTACTGAGATTATCCTTCCTCAGTCTCCCAAACCCTGGGTTTACAGAAGTGTGCTTATTTCTGTGCTCTATTTTAATTCTCTGATACCTTTCTAAATTTTTCAACTGTTCTGAAAGTATTTTCATATATGGAAAGTTATTTAAATTGTCTATGCAGAGACAAGCACTGAAAAAATCTTATTATCCATCTCGCCATTGTTTATAAATAATGTTTCTATGCCTAATTATCATATATATATAATGCTGTGGTACCTTGGTTCACAAAGTTAATTCTTTCCACGATTCTGGTTGCATTTCTGCATGAACTGAAGTACCACTGTATATAATTGAGATAATGTGATTATGTACTAGCTTGTATGACTATTTTCAATATTGAATGATTTTCTGCATATTAAACATTTCTAAAAAGATGATAGCAAGGTATTGTGAAGTAAATATTAAATTTTACATAAAGTACTACCTTCTCTTAAAATTTAATAAGAGTTGAACTCTAGGTCATTATTGTTCACTTACAGTGATTTTCAAATTAAAGGAGATATAATGTAATCTACATTGATTAACACAGCACGAAGCATCCCATGGGATTTTACAACATGATGGATATAGTTTTTAACTATATATCTGTCAGGCCTGACCGAAGAGGGATGTTCTCAGCTAAGATGCTGGCTTCTGCAAGCACCAGGATACTACTAAAGGGCCATACTACCTCAGCTAACAGAGTAGATGGCCAGAGAGAAAACTTAGGACAGGACATGCAATCTCTCCTGCCCTAGAATGTCCAGCATCCTCTGCACACCTGCACTGACCCCACACCTTCCCTCCAGTCTCCATGGAATTCTGACTGCTGTCCCAAACCTCATGTAAACTCAGCTTTCCTCCAGATACCCTCTGAGGTCATCCATGAGCTCGATCTGTCTGAATCCAGACAGATTGAACCCAGGCTCTGGATAAAGCCTGGATTTTCTGGTGGTTTCTCCTGTGCCATTAGTAACAATAGCCTTAGGCAGTTTCTAGAATATCTTCGCTTCAAGGAGAAGAAAGAACACACAGATATTTTATGCCAGTTAATCTTAATTGCCATCTTGACCGAATTGAGGCCACTGTATTGTCCAAGGCACAGATTCACCACTGTCCAGGGCAGGATGCGGTGAGGAGGTGGTGCCCACTGTGGGTGGACTCTGCAGCCTTGCTGCAGCAGGCCCTCCTTTCCTCTGGTCTTCTTTGCTTTATCCCACTGCCAGGTTCCAAGGGATGAGCAGCTTCCTGACCCCGTGCTGTGCTGGTCAGTCCCGGCTTTGGAGCCGCCTCACCTTGGACTGGGACTTTTGATATGTGAACAAATAAACCAATTCCTCCTTTTAGTTGTGGGTGTTAGGTATTTGTCACCCACAAGAGGAAAGCTGCCTAGTACATACTTTTCAGTAAAAATCTTGGGTTGAGATAGGTGAGCTCACAAGAAATGCAGGAGAGGAAATAGCCAAAATAAAGGTTCTTAGGCATTTAAGTAACAAGTATGCCTAGAGCTGATCTTACAGTCCAAAGCAACCATCAAAATGTCTTTTTTTGCATTGGATTTAGGCTACAGAGCAGAATATCTAGAGTATTTGGATACTTGTTTATAAACATTGTGTTTATATCTCCTAAATCTCAACCTGCTTTTGATATTTAATGAACACTTTAATATAATAGATATATATTAGAAACACTTTCTAAACGTTGGCCAAATATTTATGTAATACATTTGGTTCACATATCAAAGAAAATGTTTTAAATTGTATGTGTTATGCTGTTTTCAAGTAAAGCTCTTTATATTATTGATTCGATTTAAATATATGAAAATCTTTAATGAATACTATGATTTTCTCTCCAATTTGTAAATCATTGCATTTTTCTAGCCAGACATTTTATGTCTTTGGGCTTATGCAGCCTTTCAATTTAAATTTCTATTACAAGACAAAATATATCCATTATTGTCAATTTAATTTGTTTATATCAAGTTTTTAATCTACATTGATCTTTTCACAATTTTGTGTTCTTTTTATTTGTTTTTTGTTCTTGAGTCACCATGCAGTAGACTATCACATTAAGTGGATAGTGCTTTCAATGTAATTTGGAAAAATAACAATTTTGTCTTTTATTTACTATCATTATGCATAGTTTACTGGCTTCTATTGTATAGAACAAATACTATTTTCCTAAAGACCCAAGAAATAAGAATATTTGTAATTTCAAATTTTTGTAAAAGTCAGTTTCATAGAACGTTATCTGTAGGAAATCACATTAGATATTTCAAAGTTCTCACTGCCAGTAACAACTCTATTTTTCTTCCACAGCTGTCTTTTTCTTTATTAGTACCATAATTCTGCATGTTATCATGTTGGTCTTCTGTTTGTTTTTAAGGAATGTAGAGCATTACTTATTATGACTAATTAACATAGTTGTATAATTATAGACATATGATGTTTCTATTGAAAATTGATTAAAAGTTGAGAAGTGGCTCTATCTTTATGCTTATTAACTTTTCACATAAACTCTCAAATTGTTGACCAGAGATCTATTTTCACTTTGATAAACTTGATTAAAAACTGCTAACTTTTAAATATCAGTGCATCTTACAGAAAGCTAAAGCAATGTCTGTTTTCCTTCATATAAATAAGACATCAGAATTTCTAACAGTTCCTATGCTTACTAACATTTCAATTACAAAGTAGTTAAAAATTGCAAAGACATACTAAAATAAATTCCCCAAGCATAATGTAAACACTTTATTTCTATATGAGTGTTTCAGAGCACCCAGAGTTAATCTGAGGTAAAATAGAGTAAGAAGAGTTCTCTGCTCTCTCTTTTTCAGTCACTTTAGGACACATATTTTCACGTTTGAAACTATTATCGCAACTGAAAAGGCTTTTAATTTTGTTTTGCATATCTTCAGTATGTGTTTAGTTCACATGTAATTGTTTAGAAACCTAAACGGAAATTTTCCACAAAGCAAATATGCTTAAGTTATATTCTGTCTGACCCTCTTTTTGTGTTACATTATCATTACTGTTATCACTATCATGTCCCTCACCTTCAATCTCAGTTTTGCCTTAGTCCTTTGATCTGTAAAGGTATAAATAGAATCGCTAGAAGATCTAATCTGTGCCAATACTTTGGGCTCATAGTTCCAATCTATTATTTGTGTTCTTTCTATTGATAATTACAATACATAATTTTCATTATGCCCGTAAAATTCCCCCACTTTGAAGAATTACTTAAAATCTGAGAATCGGTAATCCTTCTTTTGAACAATTCTGTAAAGAAATTTCTACTTTTGTGTTTAGAGAGCTTTTCACTCGCTGAAAACCTAAAACATGTTGGGACCCATTTCAAATTTTGTTACATAAAAATAATTCTGGGCAAATAATCAAATCTTTTGTGGTTCATTGCCCTGTGTGACTTGGTTTTCCTATATCTGATTTCCCATTCTGCTAATAACCAGTGTGTTTCTTACCTTAAAACATTCAGCCTGATATTTCTTTGGATATACTTATTATTATTTAGTGTCTCACAATGGATGTCAGATTCATAGAATCCCCAGAAAATTAGATTTCCAGGTTGTAAAATATTAGTGTCTATTTCTTTTATCAATGTATTCAAAAAATTTCTAGAAGTTATAAAGCTTTTTCATAGGGCCCATATTTTTATGTAAGAATTAGGAGCTTTTTTCAGATATGAAAGGAAAACAACACATTAGTTTTCAAGGGCATGAAAGTATGACTTGATGATATGATTATACTATGACTCTTCAACTCTGGAGTAATTATCTCATTTTTTTGGTTATGTGCTTTTTTATGGTATATAACCACAGTTGTAAACTTTTAATGGATTTTTATGTTTGCTGTAAAGCCATTTTGGTAAACACAAAAAAATAAATTCTCTTCTCAAGAGATTTTTATAAATAACACATTCCGATAAATAACCTTTATGCTTTTATTTCTTTGAGGCTGATGTTATAAGTGAGCTAATTTACTCTTTCTCAAAGTTTCAAGGAATCAGTAGATGACACATTTTTAAAAGAAAAGCATTAACTCTAAAGTTCTCAAATTCTACAATGCTAACATCTGAGAGCCTTGCATATAAGACCTTTTGAAATATCTGCGACATAATTCTGCCAATGATCACTTTTGTTTTTGGTACTGTCAGTGACAGCATACAAAGACAGACATGCACATACACATACACACGCACATACAGGCACACACTTCTGCATCTAATGTCAGATGCTCAATTTTTGTCATTGTCTGTTGTTCTGCCTCTCTTGACTTTTTCCTAATTATTTGCTATACTGCCTCTTGTACCTTTAATTATAGACCTGCACTGTAAACTTAAATGTAATATTTTAACATTATAAATATTTAAACTAGAATGTACAGAAGCAACAATATTTTTGGTGGATCTTCAATTGAGCTATAATATAATTATGATGTAATAATATAAATAAATTACTGTACTTAAATGTCTCATTAGGAAATAGGATTAAGTGATACTATGTGTCATGTTGAAAAGCCACTTTCCTGCCAAAAATAATGACCTGTAAACTACCAACATCATAAACAGACCACTAAAAGCCAGAGTCCCAGTTTTGTTATTCATACTTTTCTATTCTTTAATAAAAATGGTTAAATTTAACTTTTTTGAGCTAAGAAAAGTTCAAATTTATAACAAAATAGAACTCACCAAAATTTCAAGAATATTACAACCTAAAAATTAGGAGGAACAATGAATAACCTTTTAAAAACTGTTAGCAAACTATCAAGGGTATAATAGACAAATACAGCCAATGCACAATTGCAGCAAAAACTTTTCTGTTTTGTTGAATATTATGGACATTTATAGAGAAAAATGTGTTTAATGTAAGAAGTAAGTTTTCAATGAAATAAATGTTGCACAGCATAACAATCTAGAAGTTTAAACTCAATTAAAAATTTCTTCTTTCACATCCAAAAATATCTCCAGCTGTCCATATACAAAAGATTTCCATTTGGGTATTGTGCATTATTTAAATTTGATTTATTTTCTGGTCGGTACTGCAGATAGTAGCACTGTTAAATTTTGACAGGGATCCCCAGTTACTTTTTAACCCCAAATGAAACCTACAAATTCTATAACCAAAATGGACTGTGATTTCTGAAATCCCAATTCCATTAATTTATGTTTGCATAGTCTCTTGTGTATCTTCTCTCAAAATGTCTGTAATATTTGTATGATTATTGTGAAGACACTGTAAGACCATTTCATGGCATGAAGATTAAAATACTACATGCAAACCAAAGAAAAAACTATAAGGACTGTGTTAGCAGAGCTATATTTTACACAGGTAAGTAATGTAAACACCCACACACAAATTTTAAGTATATTTTAAAATTTAAATTAACACCTATTCCCACATATTTGCAAAGTGCACTGCGATACACCAAAACATGTATACAATATGTAAAGGTCAGAGCAGGGTAACTGGCACATTTATCACCTCAACAGCTTATTGCTTCTATCTTTTGAGAATATTGAAGAATATTAAAATATTAAATATCAGCCGTCAATTGTTGTCAGCCACAGTTAGCCTACTGGGCTTTAGAACACTAGAAGTTTTTCTTCTAAGCAATTATATTCCTGTACCTGGTAAATATTTTTAGCTTCCACATAGAAATGTTAGTACCATAGGCACTGTTCATTGTACCCTGCTGATTTATTTCACCTAACATAATGGCTTCCAGTGTCATTCATGTTGCTAAAGAAAACCAAGGGAAAGCATTCTACTGTTTTATGGCTACATAATCCTCCTCGGTGTTTGTCTGTAGGTCTGCATGTATTATGGTTTACAGCTAAAATGTCCCCCAAAGTCTCATGTATGCAGAGGTGGTGCTTTGGGAAGGTGGCTCGATCCAGTGGGCACCGTACTCCTGGGTGAGTGGATTAATCCTCTGCTGAATACAGAGCTAAAGCTGTAGTCAGGAGGTGGAGCCCAGGTGGGGAAGGAAGCTTCTGGATGTGTGACCTGGAGTGGTGTGCTCCTGTTTCTCTCTCCTCTTTCCTACCTGCCATGAGTTGAGCAGCTTGGCTTGATTATGCTCTGCCACCATGAGATCACTGCCTTGCAGAGGGCTGAGCTTTGTCTAAAACCAACCATGAGACAAAGCAAACCTGTCCTTTAAGTGGCAGGTGTCAGGCGGCAGGTGACAGGTGTTGTGTTCCACAAGGGGAAAACTGAAAATACATCATGCATTCACTTCGTCTTACCATTCACTGATCAAGTGGATACTCATATTGATTCTACATATTGACTACTAGAGATGTCTTGCAATAAACACACGAGTGCAGATACTGCTCTAACTTAGTGATTTCCTATATTCTAGACGTACATAGACCAGAAGTGGAAATGCTGAATTAATACTTCAAATGCTGTATATGTTTTAGAAATAAGTGTCCTGCTTTCTATAAAGCATGAGTTAATTTATGTTCCCATAAAAAGTGTGAGAGTTCTGAGCCCTCAAAAGCCTTGTTTCTGTCTTCTTGACAAAATAAATAAATAAATAAATAAGCCTTCTAACTGGGTAAGAAAACATCTCATTTTGATTTTGACTTGCATTTCTCTGGGGACTATATATGCTGAGCCTCTTTTCCAATAATGGGTCTATCTCTATATCTTCTTTTGAAAAAATGTTCATTTGGATGATTAGCCTATTTTAATAATCCAATTAGCTGTCTTCTTTTTGCTGCTGTTTTTGTTTAGCTCTGTATATTTTTGAATATTAATCTCATGCTAGAGAAATAGCACAGAAATATTTACTCTCATTCTCTGTGCTGTCTCTAAGTTATGTTGATTATTCTTTTGCTGTTCAGAAGCTCTTTAATGTAATCTTGATTTCAAGTCACAAATTTTGTTATATTTTCTTTTCTTTGGAGTTATACTGGGGGGGGATCTTTAACCATACCAATATCCTAAAGAATATATCATATTAGTTTATGTAGATTTATGTCTAATACTTAAGTCTTTACTACATTTTGACTTGTTTTTTTGTAATGATTATGATAAAGGGGCCTAGTTTTGTTCTTCTGCATAAGGGTACCCAGTTTTCCCATACCATTTGTTAAAGATACTGTCCTTTCTCCAGTGTATGATGTTGATGTTTTTGTGGAACATCATTAGCTATAATTACATGGTCTGAATTACTGTATGTCTGAATTACTATAAATACATGGATTTGTTTCTAGATTGTTTTTTGTTCCATTGGTCTATATATCAATTTTCATGCTTGTATCATATTATTTTGGGTACTATAACTTTGTAGTATGTTTTGAAGTTGGTTATTGTGATGCCTTCAGTATTTCTGTATTTACTAAAGATTTCTTTGCTATCTGCAGCCATTTGAAAGTCCATACAAATTTTTGTATTTTTCCCTTGAAAGTTGTAACTAGAATTTTGATAAGGATTGCATTATGTCTAGATTTGTTTGGGTAACATGGACACTTTAAGCAATTTTTTTTTCCAATCCATGAACATAGAATGTGTTTTACTCCTTTAGTGCTTTTGTCATTGTGTTTTTGTTGTTGTTGTTGTTTTTATTTTAGTTTTTGTTTTTGTTTTTGTTTTTGTTTTAGACAGGGTCTCATTATGTAATTAATTTATGCTAGCCTTGAATTTAGTATGTAGCCCAAACTGGCCTCAAGCTCATGGTAAACCTCTTCAGCCTTGAGAGTTCTGAAATTACAGCTCTTTTGTCACCACACCTGGCTTCTTTTTAGTGTTTTATTCACTTATTTTCATCTATGCTTTAAAGAGCAAAACTAATTTTAGCATGGTAAACTGTTTTATTGTTTGATTTTTCAATTTCTTGGTTTCAGTTTCTCCTACATGTTTTACTTCTTTTTGTATATACCATACATGGGATTGTTTCCTTGATTTCTTTTTCACATTCTTTCTCTTCCTAGATTTAATTTTCAGTTTTTGTTGGTGTACAGAAATATCCCTGACTTTGTACACACTGTGTTTCAGTGGTCTGTACAGTTGGATCACTTAAGAGGCGGGGGCTCCTGCTTGGCTGGTGGTGAGGCTGGACTTCTTGGATGTGACTCTCACAGGCCACCTGTGCAGTAGAATCATGAGGGATGGAGTCATCGCATGGATGGGTGTCAGGGAAGGCCTTGGTTTGTCTGGATACCACCTAGCCATGTGGTAGGCTCTTCACCAAGTCATTTTTTTTAAGTCAAAGCATTTGCTATTGTGATAGTTGCTTTCCTCTGCTGTCCACTATAGTACCTATGGTTATCTTGCCTTTAAGAGTTGAGTGCTACCACTTGCATGCTGGTACCCTTGAACTAGATTATTCCCACAGCATTTAAACTCTACAGCTGAGTGACTACATTTCCTACTGTGAATTCTGGGCTACAGAAAAGAAGTCTTTAAGACAATAAGGCTACCTGCAATAAAGATTTTCTCAACATATGAATGAAAAGAAAATCTTTAGAACATCTCACGAAGAGTAAAATGACAAATCCAGTCTAGCACTTTAAACATCCCAGCCTTTGTGTATCCTTTCCTGAACCTTAAACCAATAAAGTTCCGGCATCTGGACTCTGGGAGACTTACAGGCCTGCGCTATTCCTAAATTCTCGGCGTTTGGTCTTGGACAGAGAGTTATAAGTGTTGTAATTGCTTGGATCATGGAGACCTATGATATTGGCCAGTTAATCATGTTGTTCATAAAAATGAAATAGATGAAACTTTCTTTGATATGCATAATCAGAATATTTTCAAGTTTGAGTAAATAACTGGACCTTTTCAGTAGCACTGGACATTAGATCAGCACTGATATGGATGCTAGGAGACCAAAACATCACTGTGCCCTTCAGTGAGGCGATAGTTTTATGGAGGCCATGTGATCAATGGAGAGTTAGCTCAGTTTCATAGTGGGTCTCCTAAGTCCCAATCATACCCTATGGTTATGCCTTATCTGGAGAATCTTGACTAAGAGTGTGTGATACTTCAATGGCACAGACAAATTTAGGAAAAGTAATTAATTACATAACCCAACACAGACCATGTGATTTTTAAGATGACTGGTCTTTTAGTTTTGAATAAGAATTTGTGAATTATTAATACTTCGCATAACATAATACAACTTTAAATATTAACCGTGTTGATTTTGAATACCTGACTGTGTGGTGCCTTTCCAAAGCACTTTTTACACAATCTTGTTTTAAGGACAAAACATATTCACATATATGAAGATGGCTAGTGTAGCATCTTGCACATGGGAAAGACACACAGTGCATCTTTAAACCCTGGGCATTTGACTATAGATTCATCTGGATTCTCTAATTCTGTAACCTTGTGGAGACCACTTAATCTTAAATATCTCGAGTTTCTTAACTTCAAAAGAGTAAGGTTATTATAAATATTAAAAAATCTTTAGCCATTCAAAGTGCCTGGTACATTCTAATATTCAACAAAAACAATAACTATCATGCCTATTGTTTGAGTAAGTCCTTAGTGAATGATTGTTTCCTGTGTTCTCCTTCCCTCTCAAGCCTCAGCATAAGTAAGGAAAACAACTCGAGTTGACAGTCACCACTTTGTTTGGTTGTTAAGAATTTTAGTGTTAGGAATTCTAGCATAGAGAAACATTAGGAAAACATTTCCAGAGGTTGCAAAGAGTGATGAAAGTTGTTTATACTGGATTGAATTTTTCCTTAGCATTGGTTATTGTATTTAGAAGTGGAAAACATGTAAGAACTCACATTTTCAAAGCTTAGACAGCAGCATTCAATTCAAATTAAGAACACCATGGGATTCCTGCATACAGTGCTAATATCCCTCATTCACGGTTTCTCACAGCTTCAAATCTCCTGTCACTGAGATCTGAAGTCCTTGACAAATTTCTTCTATTAATGATGAGGAAAATTGTATTATTTTATCTCAAGATGCAGTAATTGATGAAGACTTCTGTTTGCTTGCTGTGCTCTAATTTAGTAACTACTTCAGCCACGATAAGTTTTACTTCTTTGTTAGAAGGACAATGAATTGTCTTCAGTTGTGAGACCCCCATGGTGACACACCACATTAAACATTAAATAGTGAAAACTAGATATGACTTCAGTGCACTGGTGCACCATTATGTTTGTTTCAGCCTATTTTCTACCTTGATCTAAGATTGATTATTGAGACTTTCTGTTTATTCTCAAATAAGTGAAATTTCAGTGAATTTTTCTACGTTTGTGATACTCTACCAATACACCTGAAATATGCAAACATATCTTCAGGGGAAGATAATTATTTGAGTAGTGTAGGAAACCTGATAAAATTTTTTGAATCATAAGTAGACCAATAAAGTAATAATAACTGTAAAAATAAAAAATTTTGTTTGTAATAGTGGTACAGAACCTGAAAAGTCTTCAATCAAATGCTTTATTTTACCATTAACAAACTTTTGAACATACTTTTTCATGGGTTTTTATCTTCCAGCCTCTTCAGACTTCTTCAAACCCTTTCATCACACTTTAGGTCTAATACACAAGAAAGTCTAATACATTTTGTGATAATCACATTTTAAAACCAATACGTGGCATGAACTCTAATTAGAAGCACTAAAAGTGGTTAATATTTCATTAGTAGGTTTTTGCAATCAGTCAGATAATTTGACTCTTTCTAGTGCTTCCTCATTTGTTTTCATGGCACAAACACAGCTTCTTTGTTCTCATATTGTGTCCTAACATTACACAAATGCTACTATTTTAACATTGTAATCTACTTCCAGGGCTTTTACAAATTAGTTTAAACATCTGACATTTAGTTTCTTAATGATTCTAAACTGACCACATAAAAGTACCTATTATTTCCTTATGTGTCTGGAAGACTTATACGGAACCTCACCTTTTACTTAGAGAGTGATGCAACTTAGGTTTAAAAGCAGCTAAATATTTTATCTTTGAAATACTCTAAAAGAGGAATCTCATATGCTTGGATTATGTATTTATATAAAGATGCATGTTCTGAAATATCCCTTGGAAGAAGTTTTGAGCTTATCATTCATTCTCTTTTCTTATGCTTTTATTTTGTTTCATACAACACACTTTAGAATCTAAGAAAAGAAGGTTATGTTTCGTTTTTCCCTAAGAATCTTCTACTTTATAATTTGTTCCTGCTTGCCTTCCCTTTCTCTAGGGATGCTTCTTCCCTTCATTTCTCTTTCTGATATCTGGTATACAAATTGCATCTTTTCCATTAAAAATTATCCCCAACTCTCCAGCCCTTTAAGTCTCAACGTGAACCGTGTCAGTCAGTATAATTCTCTCTAGGCTTACAATAAACCCTCAGCGAATACAGAGATCTCATTTAACTATTCAGTCTTAGTGCTCTGTTGTACAGCAAGCAATGCAAAGTGCCTGCTAAAAGAAACTTAAAATCTATTAAAGTCAGTTCTTGCTTTTCAGTTTTATGTTTTTTTTATATTATTTGCAAGCAATTAATTCTCTATTTCATGTTCATAGCCAATCTCAAACTAATACAAGAGAAACAAAAATTTAAAAAAAGCAGAGTTTCTCTAAGTACACAAACATATTTTTATTAATATTAGAACGGAACTTCAAAATATGCAGGAGAATTTTGCTATTTATAAAATTACTATGTTTTGCATGGTCAACGACCACAGGTCTTTCCATTTTCCATGCAAATTATCTAACTGCATTTAAAATAAGTTTCTAATGACATGTGATTTATTTGAAATTAAATGACTATAATATGCTACCAAAGTAGCATAATTGTACTTCTTAGTGGATTTACATTTATTTTGGCATTTGCAAACCATGTTAGGTAAATCTTCTGCACTCTTTCATGGTTACAATGACTTACCTACAGTCTGCTATTGTGTTCATAAACATAGAGGTTTTATAGAGTATATGCTCTACTTAAACATCTCTTCAAGGTGAGCCCTACCAATTAGCTTCAAGTAGTCAGCTAACAATCTCCAGGTGCACATTGCTTTGAGTGACAGCCGAGTGGGGTGATTATACTTCATGATAACCTATTTTTTATAGAACTAGTAGGGTCTCAAAATCTCCATACAAAAAAGTAATGAGATGGAAACCTCACATACCTTGGTTAAATCAGTGCACACTGAATACATATAGTGAAATACTAAACTATGGCTTACAAATATGTATAATTATAATAATCACATTTTCAAATTTTAAGGAGATGGATATGGTAATTACTACGATATTCTCTTTAAATCGTATACATGTGTCAAATTATCATGTTGCACTCCAGAAATATATACAATTGAAGTAATAAATATTGTAAAGAAAGACTTCAGAAGCAACTATCAAAACAGGTCACTAGTTTCCTTTTACCTGATTCCTGTCGGCATTGAGACCAAGACGTCTACTATTCATGTAGTCTTTAAAAGACTACAAGATGATCATCTTATGTGTTAGGACATTATAAATCCAAATTTTGGTGATTTCCATATCCAAAGTGATTATTTTGCTAGTTAAACATTGTTTCAGACATATCAGATTGGACAGGACAGTTTTGTATTGTAATCTTAGGCTTTTCATGCCCAATCCTATTTTACACTCCATTCATCGTTCAGAAGCACAAACCTAAAATATATCTTTTGTATTCACAGTCTATGCCTACGTAGACTTTGTGGTGGCTTTACCATCACATTGCTAGAAGTTGCTTTGGAAAGTGCTTTATTAACATTGACCCAAAGGACGAGGTTTTGCCTCAATTGCTTGAAGTACTGCTGACAGTAAGTCAAGAGACCTGGGAGAAAGTATCACTGGAGGCAAATTCCCTGCCCATTAGAATGATTTAGAATTATTAAGAACACAGGCAGAATTATGCCCACTGTCACTGTGGAACTCAGGGGTTGTTGTTAAGTAGTGTTGATGCTTGATGGGGCTCCATGAAAAGCTACTGTCTTCTGGTAATGGATACCTAAAAGTAAAGGACTCGGTGCATGTTTAGAGATTCATAAAGTAGCTAGGATTTCTTAATTTTAAAATGTATTTATAATGATATATAAAACATAAAATAGTATGCACAGTCATTGTCGACCACGCAATGGCTCAGCACACTTGGGTGCTGTGAAATACTCAAAACTGATTAAACATATGGGTCTCCTCAAGCCTTCATCGCCTCCCCCCCACCCCGGTGAAAGCATTCAGAATACCACCTTCCACTTGTTAGAGATCTAGACTGTCGTTATCATTATCTAGCGGCACCTTCCTGTGAAATAACACACCAAAGTCACTTATTTCCACCTAACTATAGTCCCCATTGATTAACCTTTCCCTCTCCCCTCATTTCTGGCTCCACTCCACAGTTCTGGGGCCACCTGTTACACTGCCAAATTCTTTAAGGTGAAGTTTCTTTTATTTGATATATGAGTGGGATCGCAGGATGCTTGTCTTTCTTTGTATGACTTGTTTAACTTAACGTAGTGATCTTCAGGTCCCTTCATGTTACTGCAAATGACAGAGTTTCATTCCTTTTATAGCTGAATAGTGTCCAATATGTATGGATACTGCTTTTTCAAAATTTACTCATCAGCCAGAGGACCCTTAGATGGTGCCCATTTTGGTGTTTGTAAGTAATATTAATGCACTATATATCAACAAACCAAACTGTGTTTGGTACACTGCCTCAATTTCCTTTGAATATATACCCACCAAAGAGATGGCAGGATCATATGGTAGTTCTAGTTCTAATTTTGTGGGAAAACTCCTTTTCAATGATTTCCATATGGCTACATTCATTTAATGCCCATCAATAACACACAGGGAACCAAGTGTAGTGCACAAGACTTAAGCCCCAATAATTGCAGGGATAACAGGAGGACATACATGAGTTTGAGGGCATCCTAATCACATAGTGATCATAACAAGACCACTGTGAACTACATAAGAAGACTTAGTCTCAATGGAAGAAGAAGGAGGAAAAGAGGAAGAGGAAGAGGAGGAGAAGGAGAAGGGGAAGGAGCAGGAGAAGCAGAAGAGAAGAGAAGAAGAAGGGGAAAGAGAAGGATAAGAAGAAAAAGGAAAAGGAGGAGAAGGAGAAACACAACAAAAACAGAAAACAAAACAAAACAGCATGCAGGTGTTTGTCATACTATCCAACACTAGTTATCTTTTATCTTTGATGTTAGCAATTTTTACTGCGGTAGGATCTTCTTGCAATTTTTATTTCTATTTCCATGACCATGAATGAAGTTCAGCGTCCATTCCTATGTCTTGTTTTGGGAAATATTTAGTTGCATCTATTATTTATTTTTAAATTGGGTTATTCTTTAGCTAGTGAATTTTAAGAACATTCTTATGTATTCCAGACATTAACCTTTTGTCGAAGATATACTTCATGCATATTTTTTTTCATTTTAGACTCTCTTTTCATTCTGTTGATTATTTTCTTTGTTGTATAGTGCTTTTACAGTTTGCTATACCATATTTGACTATTTTTGTTTTGCTTCCTGTGCTCTTGGAGTCTTGTCAAACTCTCCTTTGACTAGCAATATGTTTAAGCACTGCCCCATTTTTTCTAATGACTTTATTGTTTTGAATCAATAAATGACATTTTAAGTCATTTTAAATTACTTATAACTGGCAAGAAATAGACATCTAGTTTCATCCTGCTGCCTATGGATATCAGATTTCCCCAAAACTCTAAAGTGGAAAGACTCTCTTTTTCCACTATATTTTGTCACTTTCATTGAAAATCAATTGATTGCAGAGGCATAGGTTTATTTCTGTTCCATTGATCTATATGTCTGTTTTACTTCAATTCTGTGCTCTTTTTACTAGGAAAGCTTTGTAGTATATTTTGAAGTTGAGCAGTATTATGCTTCTTGTTTGTTTGTTTGTTTTTGCTCAAGATTTGATTGGTAAAATTTTGGAGAGCGTTCCATACAAATGTGACAACTGTTTTATCTGGTTCTGTGAAAAAGTTCCTCAGTATATTGATAAGTATTTCACTGGCTAGGTAGATCATTTTGGCTTTTGTGGGTATTTTAATAATAATACTTTTTCAATCTATTGTCACACTATTCATTTCCATATAGGAGGTTCCTTTTCCAATCTTTCATCAATGTTTGATAGTTTCATTGTGGTTCTCATACACCTCTTGGATCACTACACCTTATTAGTGACAGTAGGAGAGTAGGTAGAGATTAGGTTAAACTCAGAATGCAGTAATAGTTAATGCCATTCATTTTTTCACTTATTTCAAACTCGGCTGCTGTATAAGATATGTTTTGAAAAACTAGGCCCTCAAGCCTAGATGTAGTATCAAAGTACATGCCAAGTCATTTGAACTCCAGATGTTTTTGAACCCCCAGAACTCATTGGTGACCTTGTTAAAAGGTACTACTCTTCAGCACTTAAGTCAGCATGATTGTCCAAAAGAATCTTCTAACAATATTCTTCTAAGCTTTCTAAGAAGTCACCAGGAAAGCCCATCAGGAGTTCCCTCATTTTTCATTCTAGGATGACAGATGGATTACTATGATTAATTAACAGCAAAATTCAACGAGGAATATCTACATCTGATATAAAAGGAAAATACTACACTCCACATCAACAACATGAATTGTATCTCTGAAGTCAAGGGAGTGCTGTGGGTATAGATTTTGATGATGTTTAACCACAGGAGCCAGAATAAAGGACTAGTTAAAGGAGAAATTATGGATTTCAGCTCACACATCTGAGAAACAGAATTTAATGTCTTATATGGCCATTGTATAAATTTTATGTTAGCGTGACTTCTAGAAACTTAGAGAAAGAATAGCCTATGCTGAATAAGGTTGTAATGTCAGAATTACCATTACAAATGATACAGGAAAGGGAAAAAGGCTCAGGGTGTTATGCACATCAAGGTTGGATTTATGTATTAGGCCAGATGACTCATTAGAGGATGAGGTTTCAGAGGATTCTTCAAGTAACACACCATTTTCCAGGACTATAAGGATGTACTAAGGACAGAGGACCTAAGGTATCTAATAGAGGAACCTCTCTAAGCCAGAGATGGAGTTAGAAAAAATGGTTCCCAAGGCAATCCAGGCCAAGTGGCAAAGAAACAGGATGAGAGATTTTAGGGCTCTTAAAGTCGGAAGCCAGCCATAGATGCTTCTTTTCCAAGTGTTAGCCAATATCATCATCCTTCGGCTTATAGCAGATGATGGAAAGGCATAGAGTTCCACAAAATAGCATTTGGACAGGGAACTTGCTTTACGACATAAGACTGCAGGAGCAGATTCATCACCATGGACTCCACTGGATTTATCATATATTCTAACCTTCAGAAGCACCTGATTGAGAGATGATTGGGAGTAGTCCATGACAGGTAAAACTGAAGTATCCTCTTGAAGGTAATGTCCCTCACAATGAGGTATTCGCCTTGAATCAGGGGTTTTATATGGCTCTACACCTCAGTAGAAATAATGCATGAATCTAAGACCAAAATATGGAAGAATGAGTGCCCTGCTCATCCATTTTCCTCTATGACCAATCTAGATATTTGTGCTTCTCATCCTCATAATTCTGTGGAAACTGCAGGATTAGTAGTTTTAGCCCCCAAATGAAGCTTTCCTTTACAAAGCAACATACAAAGAATTCTTTGCCTTATAAGCGCTGGGCTGTTACTGAGCTCTTTTAAGTTCTTACACCCAAGGCTTTACAGGCAAGAAGAATGGTCATCATCTAATATGGAATAATTGAATCTGATCAGTAAATGGAGGTGGTAAGACTGTGATGGACCAACCCAGGAAAGGAAAACCAAATGTGGAATTCAAGTAATTTCTTGAGGTATTCTTCCAGATATTCTCTTTCCAACTGTGAACATCAAGGAGTAAGTATAACAATTCTAGTATGACAAGAATGATCCCTAGAAATTCAGTCACCTTAGGAGTAAGAATTTAAGTGTCACCACTAGGCAAAAAAACTCCTAAGGCTGCTAAAGATGATAGCTAAGGGCAAAGACAATTTAGAATGATTAAGAGGAGAAGACAAGTGTAAAATACCAATAACATTCCAAGACTCATTTCACTGTTGTGTATTGTAGTTTATGCTACCGCCTTTCCTGTCTGAAATTTTTCCTCAGGAAATGGTCCTTCTGTGACTTGTAGGAGCTCTTTCCAAAATGTACATGAAAACAATGGATCTACTGTGTACAAGAGATGGACTTTACCACTCAGTTAGTTGCTCAAATCTTCAGTAAAGTAGTTGCCAGCGAGTTGCACAAATTAGCCAACTGTGGCGCATATTTGGAGCTGCAGGGTTTGCAGAGCGGACCCAATCCATGATTCCTCTAGGTGCCGTCCGAGAATTTTCCTTATCCCTGTCACCAGCTGAGGCCCTACCTGCCCAATTCTGCTTCTTGACCTTTTCTGTTTCATTTCCCAAATGTCAACTATGCATCACAGGCTGAAGACATTCCCTTTCAAAGCTACTAATGTTCATTTTTTAAAAAAAACATAGCTTCCTCTCAGTAAGCCTCTCTCATTTCTAATTCCATCTCAGTATGCACTTCTCAGAGGACCCAATGAGCATATTAGAGCTCCTAATGAGCCAGTAATTTAAGCAGATATTAATTTCATAAATTTCTGCTACCCCCAGAAAACAAGTCTCACATTCCATCTTATTAGGACCTGGAACATATTTGGATTGCTCTGTGCCCTTATGCAGTATCTGTTCAGGAAGGATATTTGACATAAATATAATTCTGGAAAATCTTGTATGTCTGCAGTGTTGAACTGACAAGAGTAAAATTTCTTTCTTTATTCCTTGCATTATAAAAACAAGTAGACTTTATTCCTGACAGAACATGCAATTTATTCAACATATTATTCAGTACAATTTTGAGATTGAATTCTTCACCACCATTCATGATGAGTATTAATAACTACAGAACAATGTAGGTGAAAAGTAGGAGTAGGCGTTCTAAAGATATGTGAATACGAGTTCTACGAAAAAAAGCTTTCAAAACTGGCTGAATGCAATTTTCGTATTCTGAGTAGTGAAAGTGGGTGATTTTTCTTTCTAATCCTTCTTTTGTAATGCTTCAGTTTATTAATTTAGAAAAGGCTCACCATCGTTGTTGGACCAGAGGAAAAAGCACCTGCTTAAAATTCTTCTAAGTTAGTTATTTTACGATCCCAAGAAACACAGATAGCCATTGTCCCTCCACACACATGCATACATTCTTGAAATTATAGAATAAAATATACTCCTACTTTGAAATAAAGAAAAAACCTGGCAGGATAGAGCAAAACTTCAAAGGGAAATATACTGCAGTTTAGTAGTAAAACACAGTAATTCAGTGAACTGTCACATGAAAAAGATTCCAAATTCTAATTAACAAATTGGGCTGGGGATTTAGCTCAGTGGCATAAGTGCCTGCCTGGCAAGTGCGAGGTCGTGAGTTTGATCCCCAGTACCACAAAAAAAAAAAAAAAACCACCTAATTAACAAATTACATGTTGAGAAAAGGTTATGTTCAAAAAATTAAAAATACCTGTTTACTTGACGATATCCCTAAAATAAAAACTTGACTGTCAGATTAAGTTTTTTGAAGTCAGGGTACAATATAAATTTAAAGCATTCTTTATGGAGATATTATGCATATATAGGTACAGTCTACACATGGAAGAGATGCTGAGATCTTAGTGTCTGTCTGTTGCCACTATTCAAAATTTGTCCACTTGTTCCCACATGTGCTCCTATAAGATGTGTCACTATTCTCTGCTTGCATTTGCAGCCAAACAAAAGGACACAACCAGATTCAGGACTTTGAATCTCCAAATATTTGAACTTTATAAACCATTTGTCTTTATGGACTAGCTGTCTCAAGTCTTTTGTCATAGTAAGATAAAGCTGACTAATTCAGAAAATTGACACTGGAAATGAGGCAATTATTATAATGTCAAATGTGGTGGATCTTTTGAAGAGTTTGGAAGAGTTTGAAGGAGCAAGCAAGAAACACTTGAATGCTATAAATACAGTGTTACAGGTGATTCTGATAGGGACTGAGAGAACTAGAATGCAGAATATTGATAGAAATTTAAATGGTAAAAGACACATTATGGAGGTGTCAGATGAAAAATGAAGATTCTGTCAGAAAATTGAAATAAAGGTCACTCTTATTATACTGTGGCAAAGAACATGGCTGCATTAAATCTTGCAGAAAGTTGAAATCAAGAATAATGGACTAATTTATTTGGCAAAGATTCTTCAAAGCAGAAAAGCATTCACCCTAAGGCATGAATGATTATTGCCTAGTATTAGCCACAATTCCACTGACCAAAAAGGAAACAGCATAGAAGATTTGAGAAATCTGTAGCCAAGTCAGAGAAAAAATTGTCAGTACAAGTTGTTGTGTGAATAAAAGTGTCCGGCAGTGCTGGGGTTCCCCAAGATATTAAGCAGACTGCCAACTCTCAAGACAATAGAAAAGATACCTTAAGAACATTTCACTATTCTGCAGAGGCTGCCCTGCCCATCACCATTGTATGAAAGATATAGAGGAGCAAATGCATTTCAGAGTCCTTTAGGGCAAAATGGTGTCAGGAAAGAGCCCCCGATGCCCTTACACACAAGACACTCTCCGGGATCCTGGCTTGCTAACAGCACTGCATGCCTGCAGCAGCCATGCCTCATGCAAGCTCAGGCAGCTGGTGCCAGTATTAGACCTCAGCACTGAACACAGGGTGGATTTTAGGTAAAGGAAGAATGCTAGAGTTCTGCTGCAATGGTAATGTTCAATGAGACTTCGAACAAAACGTGGGAGGTCTGGCAGTGTGCATCAGTGTGCCCTCAGTGGGTGATGTTTAGTGGAATGTGGGAGGGAAACCAACATGCAGACCCCAGGAAAAGAAAAGTTCCAGCAAGGTACCTCACCAGCCTTGGCAAGCTGCAGCTTCGGAGGACGGCGACAGGAGCAGCCACCAGTAGAGTCAGAGACCTGACTGCTTGGGTCTTTTAGAGCTCATCTCTCTGTGCATTTCCCAGGGTGCTCGAAGGCTTGCTGTGAATGACTGCTTTGCAGAATTTTCATCTTGCTTTGGCCTACTTCCCCTTTTATTTTTCTAGTGCCTCCTTTTGTGATAGAAATATTTACCCTGTGTCCCTATACTGTACTGAGATATGTACTGTATCTGAGGATCATGTAATTTGTTTCTTAATTTGTAGAAGTTCAGAAGCAGAGTTTGTACTGAGGCTCAGGGAAAATTTTGGCCTTAGACTTTTGAGCAATATTGGTACAGTTAAGATTTTGAGACCCTAGGGAATGAAATGAATACATTTCACACTGTGAGATAGGAATGAAATCTGGAAGGCTAGAGCACGTATTACGTCTTTTTGAATATTAGTTTTAATCCCCAAGGATCCATTGTGATTAAAGAATATTTTTCAAGGTAGTGCAGTTGGGAGATGGTGGTAGCATCTTTGGGAACATAATAAGAGTTGCTAAAGTCAGGAGTGTCCTTTGAAAAACAGTGAGACTTCAGTTTCTCCAACTCCTTGTCTTATGATCTAAACTCTTAAACACAGCCAAGCACAAACACACACACACACACACACACACACACACACACACACATCCTGTGATGTGACTGCAGGTGGGAGCACTTCTGCCTCAACCGACCTGGAACAGTGCTAGGCTCCTGAGCTTCTGAAACAGAGCTAAGCGACTCTTTCCTCTTTGTAAAGTTAGTTGTCTTACACACTTCACTGTAGTGATGCAAAGCTAAGGTAATTTGAAATCTATTCAGATTGAACTACAGAAGAAGAGAGAGGAGAAGCAGGGTTCCCAGACCCAAAGGGGAAGGCAGAGGGACATGGTGAGAGGAAAGCAATGGGAAGTTGAAGGAAGAGTAGAGGGTTTCAGGCAGGAGAAATAGGTCTTGAAATGTGTTGCACAGTACAGTGAGTATAGTCACTACAAATGTGTTACACAATAAAATGCCGAATAAGCAAAGTTAATTCTAAATGCCTAATCATGAACGATAAGTAAGAGACTGATTAGGTTGATTTAACCATACTACATTTGTGTATATAATATTGTATTTAAAACTTTATAAAATTATGATAAAAACATAACTTAAAATAATATTATTAAACATACATTTAGAAGTCAGACCTCACTGCCCTGATGTATATATCTTCACTTTAGTTTTCTTTGATATTTTTTTCCTGGCTTAATGTCAACAGTGATTTTCTTTCATTTCATTCTTGTCTACACTAATATGTATTTCCTGTTACTTTATAAGTACTTTAAGTCTTTAGTTCTAGTGTTTGTTT
Organism: Dolichotis patagonum; assembly: GCA_004027295.1. Classification (NCBI taxonomy): domain Eukaryota; kingdom Metazoa; phylum Chordata; class Mammalia; order Rodentia; family Caviidae; genus Dolichotis; species Dolichotis patagonum. The sequence continues at coordinate 974 of PVJX010007357.1, read as the reverse complement.
GTTCATTTGTTTGTCTTTACTAAGAATCGAGCTCAGGACCTTGCACTTGCGAGGCAGGTGCTTATGCCATTGAGCTATAACTCTGGCCACTAAATCTTTAATTTTCAATGTGTTTTGAAACAACAACTTTGTTACTATAGTGTTGTCAATAAATGATTATTTGCAAAGTTTATGTTGTTATAATGATTACTATTATGCAAGAATTTATCAAAAATTAAATATCTATAAGAAATAGGCCATGTTGGAACTTAGGGCTCCGAGCCAACCAGTAAGCAGCCAGCCGCCCTGGGAAGTGACTGTGGTCTGGGGAGCCCGGTCACCCCAGGGCTGGGAAACAAGAAGCAAGAGCATTTCCTGAGATCCACGCCATGCTGGAACTTGGGGCGCCGAGCCAACCAGTAAGCAGCCTTCCGCCCTAGTAAGTGACTGTGGTCTGGCAAGCCACGGTCACCCCAGGGCGGGGAAACAAGAAGCAAGAGCATTTCCTGAGATCCACGCCATGCTGGAACTTGGGGCGCCGAGCCAACCAGTAAGCAGCCTGCTGCTTACTGGGGCACGGGCTTAGAATCAAACATACCACCACCACCACCCCCTGTTAACAATTGGGATCCAGGGATCTGGGTATCTCTTAGTAGATGACCATATTTGGTACAGCAAGTCGGGGGAGTTTCCTTCTACTATCTCTGAAGGCAGATATTTTTATCGCCGTATTGCTTTGTCCTGATTACTGGTGTTGCTCTATTCAGTACTCTGTGTTGATGTGTTCTTTAATGTTGTGTATTTCTTTGATTTTGCTGTACCTAGTGGAACAACTATTGTGAAGACAACGAGATATACAATGTTGCCTGTTACTGTTGTCCTGGTGACCTGCTTTGATGTTCTGTGCCAATTTCACTATACTGTCTCAATTGGCTTTATTCCATCCTGTTTTTTTGTAACTGTTTGCAGCCTCACTGTGTGTTCACTTTGTATGC